>BOSO01021882.1:0-13052 GCA_018403395.1 Gorsachius goisagi
CCCCTGGAGTTTCAGCCAGGGTCAAACCACCACACAGGGACAGTCCATCAAAAGTTGAGGATAGGTGCTATGTATTGCTGTAACTCAGCTTTCTGACAGTCAGCGCATTTAGCTTGAAGGTTTGGAAATGGCAGTAAAGCTGGGCCAAGAATGAAAAACCCTGAAGAGCCCACCTTCAGTCCACAGCTTCACTATTTATAAAGCAGTGTTGGAAAGCTGTACAAGTTCTTCAGTGCCTGCAACAGCTGGAAGCACAAAGCAAACAGTTATATTGCACTGATTAGAATGCACAGGCAATGAATGATTAATTAGCTTTCCTACTCCTACTAAGTTTATCAGTTGGTACACCCTTTCTGTGTATAGCTTCCAGCTGCTCACAAGACAGGCTTTTGCTAGAGAACATGGCAGAATCCTTCAACCATACATGTACCAGGATGTACACGAACAGCAGCAGATGGCTTCTACTGTCTGAAAATGATCATCCCTGAGGTTACCCCTTCAGTGGCAACATCTGGATTTCTTCGCTAGTGAGAAGCGGCTGTGGCTTGGAAGAGTTTCAAGTGATTTCAGTCTGCTTGGACACCTGGCCAAAACTCCTCATTGCCTCCCCAGCTTGACAATGAGCAGCTCAGAGCATTTGCTCATCTTGGTTGTTGCTGTCTGCTAGGAAAGTGCTCGCAGACTCTTTAAGTCTTACTAGCTTGCCTGGATAAGAAAGAGATGGTGGTAGAAACAGCTGTTGGCAAGAAATTCCTGTGGGTTAAATGCTAGCAGCTAGCAAGTCTGAGGACAGATGAGCCAATTTCTCTTCGTTGCCATGCTTGTTAATATAGGCCACGTCCGCACTGAGGATGCCTGAGCATTGTGCAGTCAAGATCTAAAAATCAGAAGTGTGAGATACAACATTTTAATGCACAAGGCAGCAGAATATTTAATCAGACACCAATAGCAATCTAAGCTTCACTCATATGGTCTTTCTGTTCTCCGAGTACTGAAAAGCCTTAATTCTTACAGGAAAGAAGCCGAGTTCTCTCCTTTTGGAGATGAATTGCACAAACACATTAAACCATCTAAAAAGGTGACACTAACAGCACTAGCACTTATGGAAGCCAGATAGAACAGCCAAATACTCCATGAAAGACCTGCTACTGCCTTCAATGGGTACTAAAATAAGAAAATAGGAAATCAGACCCCAACATTTCATTAAACCACCATACAAAAAGCAAGTAAAGAACAGTGGCTCAAATTCCCTGACAAGATTTTTATATATTAAGTAGGAAACTTCAGCTGACTGCTGATTCCCCAGTCTCCATTGGCACATCCCGGAGATGTTTCTGCATATGGACATCCTGGCTGTATTTCTAGGCTGTGATGAGCTTCATTATTTCCGTCCTGATGAAGTCAGCTGAGCATTAACACGTCTGAATGTTTTAATGAAACTGGAAAGAGGAAAAGAGAAAAAAAAAAAGTGCAGCAACTGAAATGCTTGCAAACCAAAGTGAACGAAGAGAGGAGTACACCCAAGATTTCTCCTCCCCTTATGAAGTTTCTCCTTATTTTGTCAGCACAACTTCAACAACGTCGTAGCTATTCAATGCTTTTACCAGTATTAGCGGCACCAGTACACTCACCAAATTTTCCAGGAAACATCACCCCAGTGGAAGTGCGATTCTGCCACTTGGAAACTAGTAACTGGGAAGGAGAAAATCATGCTGTTTGTCAGGGCCTTTTTGCCTCTTCCTCTCTCCTTTAAAGCCCCCCAAAATAAGCCTCTGATTTTCCTCTGCACACTTACAACTCCGACCCCCTAGGCATCTGTGCTCACAGCAGGACAAAGGCAACATCTGGAGTTTGGGACTGGGAGGAAGAAATCAGACTCTGTAAACCACTTAAGCAAAATACAGACCTTCCAAAGCTATCAGGTGCTTTTGAAAACATAATCTAACCCAGCCAGCTAAAACTGCTCCTCGCACCACCTCTGCAAGGCTGTGGTTTGTCAGCAGTAACACCAGAGGAAGGCTCACAGCGAGGAGGCGAGGGCTGAAGGACGGTTTCAGGAACACACCTTCATGACTACAACCAGCCTCTGGCATGGCCAGGCATATGACACGCATTACACGTAGGCAGCTGGAACCGCCCTGCCTGACACCAGCCCCATAAATTCACTGTGGCTACCTTCCTCCTCCTTGCCAAGCCTCTCCCAGAGAAGGCGTTGCATGCTTGTTGTGTCTTGCATTCAGACTATGCCAGACTACTGCATGCAAGGGCATGGGAGACACCGTGCTCTGCACCTGCACAGCACATGACTACAAGAGCAAACCCCACAGGGAGACTACATCCCTGCTGTACAACAGCTCCCCTCGCTTTCTGCCTGCTGTTCTCACCCACGTATAGCAGCCCACCTTATTCTCAAACTTCTCTTCATATGGGGCAAAAGCTTTGAAGAATGGAGCAAGCAAATGTTTACATCAGCATGTAACCTCCTCCGACTTCTGACAACTGAAGCTCACTATATCCATCGAGGAGGCTGGGTTTTACAAGCCCAACTAGCAAATCTTGAGGTCTTCTTTTCATGGACTTTGTGAAGTGCTGCTACACTTGCAGCAGAAAGCAGAGCAGTACCAAGAGCAGCCTGATTAGAGCGACTGACAAGAGCAGCACCGAAGCTGATAAGGCTCTGATAATTTGGTCAGAAAGGAAGAAATGTAAACATAGAGTAGACTCACTGAACAAAAAATAAGGGGGGGAAGAAGACCGTACAGGACAGAGGATAGACCAAAGCAGGTGACACTGCCAGGAACACTGTTGGCCACAGAGGTGGGAACACTGTCTGTAGGTCAAGGCTAAGAAGCTCCAAGTAACAGAGACAATGATTCTGCAGTCCCCTTTCATCCACTGACACTAACGATGATTATCAAGATGACTGCTTCCCTGCGCAACACATACAGTACTGCTCATTAATTTATTTAGCATGGCTACTTACAGGCTTAAATCTGAGAGAGGCTGGTTTGGTTATTAGAACTGCCTTTATTTTACAAAGCTGCCTGTGGTCATGTCAAGTCAGGAGTGTAAGAGCAAGAAGTGAGAGGCTACCATGACACCCCCAGGTGTCACTTCACATACGCTTTGCCAGCTACTCCCCCCCACAGCTGTGAAAACAGACACCTACGGTGAAAAAGCAAACCCCTTCCACAGACATAGCCATAGAAAGCCTTTTACTTCCCCACGTCGCTGCCTTTTGTCTAGGGGACACAGCCTCTCCGAGCACCTCTGAGGAGCCATAGGCAGACCGGCATGAGCACAGCCAGCAACCAGATGGAGAAGGCTCTTGACAAGGGCTGGGCAGGCAAAGAAGGCTTCAGTCTGACAAGCATCAGCTGGCAGAGGGAAGAATTTACCTTCAGACCATGGAGGTAAACAAGTAAGGGCAGCTCTTTCAAAGAGGGAAGGCACCAAGACTTGTGAAAGAAACAGCAGGGGGGTGGGGGGGGAGAAGTATGTTTAAGAAACCCAGAGAGCACCTGTTTTCCTCTTCAGGTTGCTGCAGAGAGCTGTAAAGGTGGTCACTAGGCCAGGCTTGCTGGCCACCAGCAGCACAGAAGCTGTGGCTGGCCCGTGACTGCTGAGAAAGCCCCCAAGGTCCACCATGCACACCCCAACAAATGCCACGGCTCCAGGGCAGCAACTCCAGCACAGGCAGGATGCACCAGACCTCAGGGTGATGTGCAGAGGATGGACGTCAGAGGTGGAAAGAAGAATTACGGAGATGGGTGCATAGATCCTGGATTTGATGTGTTGGTACCAGAGTACAAAGCTGTATTTCTGCCTGAGAAATCCCAGGCAAAGCCACAGCAATCTTGAGAGCTGTGACAAAGGTCGATGGCCACACGCAGGGACAGCAGGCCAGGGAAAAAAGCCTTAACACAACCCCTTCCAGCACACATGCTGGCAGACGATAACAGATTTAAGGCTCCAAGACCCAGGAACAACTACAGCCTGTCCTTGGGGCTCAGTCAGTTGCTCCAGGCAGCAAATCACTGCCGCAGGAGGCAAGGCAAGGCAAGAGTTTACTGTTATCCATCTGCTGTGCTTGATCCTGCAGATCACTGCTGTATGAGTGTCCTTCTGTGGCAGGTGATCACGTTCGAGCAGAGGGCTCAAAGTGAAGCACCTCCAAGTCCCTGCAAGCCAGAGAGCACTGCTGTATACTATACACACTGCAAGCAAGCCACAAGGGCTTCACTCTGCCTTTTGCCTCTGGACAGTTGCTGTTTTGCCATCTTTTCACATTATTGGAGCAGTTTTCAACAACAGAAAGCATTTAGCCTTCACATGGACATTTTATATTTTCTTCTAGAAGGGAGGCTACATTTTCTAGGTAGATGCATTTGGCAGTCTCACCCATGGCAGCCCCAGGCTTTGGCGAAGCAGCATGTGATTTTCAAAAGCACTTGGTGTGCTCCTCACTCTGTTCCCATTTATTTCAATCCTGCAGAGATTTTCATGGGAGCAGGACAAAGCCCTGTTCCTAAAAAGCCACACCTGCAGAGTGCAGGCTCAGTACAGCGCCCTTGCCCTGGCTTTCAATGACATCCCCATCAGATTCACAAATACTGCTTGAAAACGCATTACTGCAAAGAAGCACAGTGACTGGAAAAGGGAGGTAACTAATGCAGTCCATTTGTAAAATGTAAAACATTTACAAAAGTCTATTTATTAATTTTTCTCTACTGTGAGATTCAAAGGGCATTCTGAGAAAAGGATATATGAGCATCTGTACATTCCTTTTTGGTGAGTTTATATAGGCAGGCAGCTGTTTAAAAGGCAGGTCAGGTGTTAAGAGAGGGAGCATTTCTTCACAGCTCTGCTGTAGGAACAGCCTTTTTCTGCCTGCAGCCTTAAGTATCAAAAATACTTGATTTCTGAGAAGAAAAAAAGTTTCACAAAGATCTTCCAGATAAATTCTTCTTTCCGATACAGTTTAAGGAAGATTATCAGGCTGTTTAATGTTGACTGAGTCAAATTTAAAATCATCCCACAGTTCGGCATCTTCTGGAAGATTTGATGTCTAGAGACAACAGAGCAAGCGACAAGCATACACCATGAGCCAGAATCAAACTCAGTCTTCCCATGTAATAGTTACACACTGAAAAGCAAGCCAACCCCTTTTCCATCAGGAAGGGGGACATTCATCCTGAAGATCAAATCATACAGAATGCTTTACATCCACCTTTACCAAACTCAGGCTTTGTTACCTTGAAACATACGCCTGTATGTTTTCATGCAAAGAAAACACATTATATTAAGGCAAGGGAAAAAACATACTTACTGAGGGAAAGCACTTGGGCTGCTTTATTGGGAGTGAGAATAGAATTTTTGGAGTTGGTGGGGAGAGATTCCTTATTTCAGGTGTCTATTCATAGACCCCCACCTGTACAAAAGCTGCCCAGTAACTGCATATCACCTGTGGTTGTGTCACATAACACATCTTGAAGACAAGTACGATGAACTTCCAGCATCAACAGCCACCAAACTACTGAAATCTTTCCTAGATGCTGGGACTCTCAGCCCTATTTACAAATTCAGCTTAATGAAGTCATCACTTCTGTCCAGCACAGACAGCTATTCCATGCACAGGAAGGATGGGGCATTCAGAAAACTTGCATCTATTGCCTCCAGCTTCTTTCCTGCCTTCTCCCTTTACCTCACCATTCACACAGCTACTCACCCATTTTATCCTGAGCCCATCGTTCAGCTTCAGCACGGTTGCAGGAGAGGGGACAGTCATTAGTGCCACACACCATGCCAACGCCAGGGTTTCACACTCCAAGCCAGGCATGTGGACAGCCTTTATTCCTGTTACACCTTCAGAAAGCCTCTGAATAGTATACATGATAGAGGAACAACAAATATGACCAAGATAAATGCAAGTTTAGGTTGCTAAGATGCCCTACAAATTCCCAGTTAAAGGGCAAAAAGCTGGTCATTCCTGCTGCAGCTCTGCCTTTCAAGACAAGAGACATAAAAATGGTCCCTCAGGGCCTCAGTAAAATAGGCTGTACTGATTCTAAAAAAAAAAAAAAAACAAAAAACCAACAGTATCTTGCTTCCCTGGACTTACTCTTGTTTTCATCCCTCAAAGTGAAATCGAGAGAAATCTGGTGGTTGTAATAATACACGTGTTTTTAGAGACAGCACTTCAGAGTTATATCTGAGAACACATTACAATCATTTCAGGCTCAGAGTATAAATTTCTTGACTGACAAGAAACCAGATTTCTACTGGTTTAGATTCTCCTAAAGAGCCTTATCTCTCCTCAGTTTACGCTCTCCTAATCCCGCAGTCTCAGAGAATATTGGTAGGAGTCATTTCTCATTATCCAGACCATGCAAATTTTAAAACAGCCCACTATAAATACCTGGTATATTCAGAGCCCTCGGCCAACCAATTCAACACAACACATACATGTTTAAGATATCTAAGGGGAAGTGATTCCTCTGATTTTGATTCTCATTTGACCTTATACATATTGTTTCTAAATGAAGTAATTTTTAAATCCAGCCAAAATGGAACACCATAACGTAAGTCCACATTGCAGGATGTTGCTGCAGTCGCTAGCAAAGGCATAAAATCTCAAATAGCTTGGTCAGCCTGTGAGTGATCAAAGGAAGGAAATGGATGAGCACAAATGAACATAAACTGGCTACCCTGTGCAGAGTCAGTTAATAACCTGACTCTTCTTACAAATAAGATTTACAATAGGTGCTGAAGCGTAAATTGTGTCCTAATCCTTCCTTTATTATTTTTCTGGTTTAAAGTCAGCTGCTGCAGGCCAGCACCAAAGGCCTGACTCTACAAGGGTCTCTCTATCCCCAAGATGTCCCCATCAGAACCCTCAGCATGCTTGTTTCCAGGCACATCCTCCCAGGCTGTGGCAGGACCGATGCCTGCAAGCAGGGCTGCCATGCCTCTACTGGAGCTTTTACAGCATGCCGCTCTGCTTTGGGGGGTGTAGAGACAGTGCGATGACCGCCAAGCAGGACCCTCCCAAACCACGGCACTTGGGAAGCGCTGCAACAGCTGTATGCTGAGCCTCAGCTCCATGGCCAAAAAGGGGGACAAAACTGTCTCAGATCCTCTATTGAAAAGCCTGCTTAGTGGAACCTCCTGGCAAGCTCTTTTTTTTTTTTTTTTCTTGTTTCACACCTTGTGCAAAGAGGAGGAAGGCAGGGGGAACCAACCATTCTCCTGCCACTATCATCCCACCCTGTGAGCAGCTCTCAACCTTACCTATTCAATGCATCAGCCATACCTCCTCATCTGCAACCTGCTCACTTCCATGGCTGCTTCCAACAAACACAAGCCCTGGCACCTCTCCTCCTCCTCCTCCTGAGCCACCAGGGCCTCCTGGCTGACTTCTCACCCACCGGGAAGAGGCTAAAAGAGGAAGATCCATACAGACTGTCCTTCCAAGCAAGTCGCACATCTGAATTCTCAGCTGTTAGAGGGTTTACGATGGACAGGCATGCCACAGTTAGCACCAAGGTCTCTGGTCACTGTAACCCTGTGCTGAAGTTCAGGACAAGTGGATTTATGTTTGAAAAGAAAGGCCACCGAGTTCAGAGAAATGCAGGGGATCTGGATCATGTAGTGGGGTTTTTTTGTTTTGGTGGGGGTTTCTTCTCCTGCTTTTTGAAAGAGACTGAACACAACGATGATATTTCTAGCCCTGCAGCTATGAGCAGCTGGATTCCACAACGCACACAGAAGCAATGCTACCCTGTACATTTGCATCCCGACAGGAAATTTGGTAAAAAAGCATGGGTTTGTCTGCTGTGTGTTACCAGAGAAAAGGCTCAAGGCAAATTTGGTACCAGACATTTTCCTGTAACTCTTGAGACGCTAATTACCAAAGCACATGTTTAAGTATAAGTCAAATTAAGTCCAAATGACTTGCAGAGAACAAATCTCTAGCCCAGAAAACAAGTTCCACATCTCAGACTCAAGATGTTTTTAAAGCTTTGCAAATGGCTAACAACCAGCTAGTTAGTTCATACTCCCCTAAGTCAGCCCAAATTCTAAAAGAACCCTTACCTTAGAATCATAGAATCATTTAGGTTGGAAGAGACCTTTAATATCATCAAGTCCAAGGTACCTGGGCCTGTCTTTTGTTCCCCAGCATATGCATGCACATTCAGATAAAACACACTTAACTAAGAATATTCACAGGGAGTCACAACATCATGTCAGACCTGAAGAAAATCAATCCAAGTGAAACTACAGGGCTGAAGAAGTAGAACTTTATAGTTACAGAGAAGAAATTTCTTGTTTCCTGAAACTATTGCAGTACAAAATTATCACTTCCCATTAAAGACACAATGCATGTTAACACCTGATGATGCTCAGGAAATTAATGCAAACTCAGACTGATTTTACAGAACAGCAGGCTCAATACTTCACAACTAAGATCGCCGAGTTGCTTCTCCTAAGGCATTGTCAGTGACTCTGGGGACTCCAAGCACATAAGAACGCAAGTAAGAGTTAGGACAGGTCAGACAGAAGCTTTATTAACTATGGTCATGGTGAGAGAACACTGGGACAGCATCTCCCCCACTGCATCCCTGCCAAGTGATTACAGAGACAAGCTATAGACTGTTTCAAGGGGTGGGGAGGAAGAAGAGGTGAGTCATTTCAATATTAACAAAGCCAGGTATCCATCCCCAAGAGGGATGGACTCCTCAAGTAGCTTGCTGACCACCAAAATTCAAAGGAACGAAAATGTAAATAGCATGACAATGTAGGGAGATGGCTATTAGGAGAACACCTCATAGGACTGGCACACCCAGCATTACCCTAGCTCAGAAGTGAGGAGTTGGAAGCAATCAAAGGAACATAATTTTAGTTAGGATGAACTTCTTAAACATCTTAAGTATTAATTTTACCGCCACAATGTAAAATCCAAGGAAAGGGCACTTCCAGAAAATAAACCTCTGTTGAGTTCAGTGGCACACACTCCCCCAATAATTTCTGTTCCCTGTAGTGGAGAGGCACAAGAATCAATTTGCCAGCTGCTACCCTGTCTCTGCATTACATCCACAAGCTCAGCTGATGTGGCAGTAAACACAGCTTTTTAATTAACAAGTTTCTTTCATGTCAAAAGGTGCCCTCTAAGAGGAACAGCTGGAACAATTCTGTGCCACCATTTGACATTTTTGTGAGTAGCACAAATGAGAAGCAAAATTGAATCCCCCTACTACAGATGTGTAAACGGGCAGCAGAACAAGAGAAAAAAATTATTTGGAATACATAGTAAGGGAAGGAAGGGAGGCAAAGTCTTCAAAAGCACTCACTGCAAGTTTAACAACTCTTCTCCCACTGGAAGTCATCAGTAAAACCTGCAAGCTTAGCAAGGAGAACAGAGTTAGACCCATGTTCAGTGCACTGCAAAGTCCCAGAATTTTATTCACAAGCAGGTATCATCCTGGGAAATAACCATCTCTGGTTAAACAATGTGATCATATATTCTGAAAACACTAATTGAAGCTTTTAGCATGCTGGCAGCATAAGCCTCACACACAAAAGGGAGAGACAAAAGTGAGTTTCCCCTCATGAGCACAAACCTGGGCAGCAGGAAGGATATCACTCCATCTCTCTGAAGTCATCGAGCCTTCAAGACATGAAAATATGCAGGGGATCTTGAACCTTTTGCTGTTACTCTCAAGCACAACCAAGCCACTCTGCAGGCCATGGTAAACATTACTGAAGTCCAGAGGGCTGGCAGGGGGCCGAAGTCCAGGGGCTGCCTGGAGGGGACAGTCAGTGCTGTGTCACAGCCTCCCGCAGCAGGAGCTGTGGCTCACTTCCAGAGCTGGGCAGAGGTCAGCCACTTCCAGCTGCCCACACAGGCTGGGCAGAATCAAGCCATAAAGCAGAGGCTGGAGAGATGCAACTGCAAGCCTCCCAGTTCCAGGCACTTCTCCCGTTTTCTACCTCAGACACCTCCTGACAGTCTTCTCTCGCTTCATCAGCTCAGGACCCTAAGCCCCACACATACATCTTCACTTCCTATCCAACGTGGCTTCATCTATAGGTCCACAACTAACGGAGAATAAGAAAGATGATCTTTGACATGCCTTTCTATACAGAAGGTATAAGGTTGTCTTTATCCCATGCAGGGGAGGTGGGGATGAAAGAGGAGGGCTTGATTATTCTTGTTCCTACTTGCAAAGGAGAATTTAAGAAATTCAGTTCCCATTGCTGCAAGCCAAAGCAGACCCGCACAAAGCAGCGTGTGGGTCTCTCCCCCAGTTTACTGTTGTTATCGTAAAGACTCCTGGGGACTGTTCACCATGAGCTAAAAAGGGAAGCTGTTCTTTGCTTTACAGCCCATAAGCCCTCCCACCTGCCCCAGCCATCAGTGCTGCATTGGTAGAGAAACACGGTTTCTCAGGGATGGTCACAGGCTCCTCAGAAAGCAGCACTGCAGAACCAGTTTCAGAATGAATGAAACCTGCAGGATAACTGGGAGTTGGTGTCACATCTTAGTCACAGTCCCTTAATTTAAGGGGTAGAAGAAAGGCACTTGGGATCAAACCCAAAAACCTTTTTATTTCTATTTCCAAATCTCAGACTGCCCCTCTTCGACAGCCCTAGCTGAAGGCAGGATTACCTAGTTGCTGGAAGTCTACACTTCAGCATTCAGGATTCATGAGATCCATTTCTAGCTCTGATCTTCTACTCACCCTGAAGCCTCCATTTTCATTATCATCTTATGCTTGCTTTATTTTATGGGTAAACAGCAGGCTAGCCCAAAGATGTTTCTCCAAGTATGCACCTTGACAGCACTTGGAACAGTACTGAATTTCTCAGGCCTCTGCACTGGAGTCAGGAAGCTAGCTAGGTGATTTGCAGGATGAAGTATCCTCATCAGGCTGGGTGGAATATTCACTAGGCTTGGCTTCCTTTTACTAAGCATCTCATTCATTCCAGGGCCTAAATTTACAAGTCCTTGGAAGATGAACAATGGTTACGCACAGAGAGGACTTAAGCACTCCTGATAATCCTGACCTCTTTTAGTAATTGTCAGGAAACCACTTGTAAGAAAAGCAAGAGAGGCCGGATTCACGATCAACTCCTCTAATCCAGCACCACAGACATCCAGCATCCAACAGCTACCACCTCATTTTGAGAGAAAGAGACAAAGACACACTGACAGAAAAAAGGAGCAGTGGAATCAGTCAGGTCAGGTTTGTAGATGCCACGTGTGGAACCGTGGCTATTTTGTATATCTCATCTCTATTGTGCAATATTAGCGTACACTACAGAAGCCCCAAGCCCTACAGAGGGTAGCCTGCAGTTTGAGGGAAAATTATGTCTTATTGCTCTAATTACCCACAGAAGGATTTTATTATATTATGGAAACATCAATATCTGTACCTTCACCACATGCCAAAACCAAAAAGTTAATGGCAGGTGAATTAGAAGGCCAACATTCAAAAGAAAGTCTGTAAGAAAGGCTTCAGGGTTTCTCAAAATAACAATACGCAATTAAACCACTCCTTCACCCTGGGAAGGACAGGCATTAGCTGTCTGTGGTTCTGGACACACAGGTTCTGCCCACTGGAACACAATGAATAAGATGCAGTCTGAGTCTGAGGAACACCAGGCTACAATGACCACCTCCTAGACTAAGAAAGCGTGAAGGGGTGAAGGCACAAGTCAACAAGAGATTTCCAAGAGGGGAAAACAAAATTTATATGCCCTCTTGGCCAAAACAGAGTTTGTTCTCTACAACCATACTCAACACAGATCTCTCCTCTTCGACGTAAATGACAAAATTCCCCACAATAACTGAACAAGAGTAGGAATAAGGATGCAGTGCAAGCGGAAAGACAAAGCAGAAAACACTTGTGACTCATGGCCCTCTCTCTTTATAAAAAGGCAACATAATGCCAAACAACAAAATCTACCCTGAGACCATCTGCGCTTGCCTCTGTTTTGATGTGTTTCCCAGACACACTGAGCAGACCCTGTCTCCCCAACCACGCTGCTCAGCTTTAGCTTTCTAGAGCCAGCAAATATTATTCAGCATCACTACTGTGTTATTACACATGATCTTCAGCTCTGTTAGCTGCTCCAGAGCAATCAATACAAAGCGGCTTCCATAATCTTCTCAGCCACCAGCCTCAAGAAAGTTTAAAGCACATATAAAAAGCCAACTTACCTGGCTTGCTTCCTTCACAGTCATGCCCCAGTTGGCCTTTGGTGTTCAAGCCACAGGTATACACTTCCCCATCTTCCAACAGGAACACGGAGTGGTTTCCTCCACATGCCACCTCCTTGACATTTCTGTCATGAATGAATCCATATACCTGTGGTTCAGGAATGATGACCTGGAGGTTGCTACCTATCCCAGGTTGTCCAAAAGACGAGTATCCCCAGCATAGCATTTTCTCTCTTTTCAGCAAGTCATGTATCCCTCCTGGGCAAGCGAAACAGGGAAAGACATGTGAATGAAGCAAGTACTCAACAAATGATCCTATAGAGATAAGCTGCTCAGAGCCGAAGGTGGAAACAACCAAAAAAGGCATTTCCTGCATGACCTGTCAGGCTTGTGGACTGCCAGTAAAAAGGGATTTCCACCATGACACAAACAAAGAGGAATCAAGACAGCTCAGGTACTGAGTCAGCACCTTTGTGCCCCAGCCATCTCCATCTGTAAGACAGTAGAAGTGTTCTGAAACCCAGCAGATCTGAGCTTTTATTTCAGCAAAATCACTCTGCATTGAAAACCAAAATCAACCAACTCCCTAAACCAACTGTAAGTCTTTGCAGACTAACATGTCCAAACCTGAACTTTCAGAGTTCCAGTGTCATGTTTGGGACCACTGCTTAAAGAAATTTAAAAATTATCTCAAAGGTGGTCAAACTAGTCCTGAACAGACCAACATATGTATTTCTGGCATACTGACCAATGCAGAACTGCATTATTTCTGATAGTTCCAGATTAAGAAGTATTTTGCTCAACTGAACACATTCTTGCAATGCAAATA
>BOSO01021883.1:0-15969 GCA_018403395.1 Gorsachius goisagi
TACTCCTATGGAGACTGTGAGTGTATTTCGGGCACCCCTTGCAGAGGAAAAGCCACATGCCAAGCCAGTACATAATTACAAATATGCCTCGCAGTATTCCATTAAGACTACATTTCATAAAATAAAATCTCAAAATCCCAAAGCTATCACAGCTAATGATGTTTGATGCCTGCTGATTGAAATTATGACTAACAGAATAATAGCTGTTACATGTACTTATTTAGGTTGTCTTACGTAATCAAGTATAAGATATGTGTTTAACTTTGATCACGCTAATTCAGTTTCTTGGTGATCAACTGTGTATGTTAGTCTTGTGATATTTTGGGAAAAACACTTGTAAGAACAATCCTTTAAGATTAATTGCCCCACATCTCATCATTGATTCCTAACCTTTCTTCCCTAGCACCCAGATTGAAGAGAAATGCTAAGGAAAATGAATGTATATATAAGTAAAATAAGTAAAAAAAGTGAAAAATAGCACCTTTTTTTTTTTTTCTTATCATGCAAGAACCACTGTTGAGTTTCTTGAACAGGAGTGTCAGAGAAGCTCCCTGCTGTCCCTCACATGCTCAGGGACTGCTTCTCTGGGCCCTCTCAAACTCAACAATATCCTTCCGATATGTTGAGCCTCACTTAAACCAAAAATAGACAAAGCAAGCTGAGAGCATGGGCAGATGGTGAATACTTGAGCAGTACCCTGGGTGGGGGCAAGGTGAGGTTGTGTGGGACTTGGCTGTAGATATTTGCAGCACTTTCAAGAGATGCAGTAAGGTTGCAGTCTCAGGAGCTAAGATGTCTCGGGATCACCTAGTGATCCTGGAAATCCGTACAATACTGTTTTAGACATCAGTGCTCAAATTCTGCATAAGACTTACTTTAGTGATGCATGTTCTACTTTCCTTTTGCTGCATTATGTTGTGCCTTTTTGTGTTTGGGGAGGTTGATGAAGCTTTGGTTGTGTTTCTTTATTTCTCTGGTAGGATTTGGGGGTTAGAGTGCCTACTAAAGCACAGAAGAATACATCTAGATGCTGCCAGCTGTGGTATGAATCACAATAGTTTTGTTGTCTCACCAAATGTTTTGGCTTCTGCCCTAAAATTTTTAATCCTTGTTCACAGTTTGCTTTGGATTCCAGTAACAGCATGTTAATACAGCCAGTGTGCTCCATCAAGGCTCGATGAAGGCTTCAGTGCCCATCCCACCTCCAGCATCAGCCAGCCCAGTTGCACCAAGAGGTATTTGTTTTAGGGAACCTGCCTGTGGTTCAGTCTTTGTGTGTGCATTGAAGGTATACGTGGGACTGAGCAGGGATTATTTGGATGACTGCTCTCAGGCCCTAGAAATTACAGACAACCACACAGTTGATGTCTGTGATATAGAAAGAAGGGCAAATTAATGCTGTGCTTTTTCCTTGCTTTTACATAATTGCTCACAAAAATAGTTTCATCTTTATCCTGATGACCTCTTATGGCAGTGAAACAGGGTTAACTCACAAGATCCCACCACTGCGTAGGCACCACTTTAAGAAGAATAAAAGAACACTGTAATGCATAGTGGAAATAGCTGAAAGGGGGGTTGCTGGACAGTAATTTCAAAGGCTGAATTTATTCTGTTTGGCAGGAGACAAGAAACAGGTAAAATGGACAGCTGAAAACAGTGAAGGTCAGAGGAGAGCATTTTGCTAGATCAGCATCCTTTGATGCTTTAATGAGCATTTTTTGACTATTCATCCAATTATATAATATCTTAAACTGATTTTGCTTACAAATGTAATGCCCATTCCTGAGTCAAATGCGCCAGAGGATTCTTGCAGTTCTTCATTTCCACGATATTTCAAGACTCTTACTAAAGTCATTATAATAGTGGCCTTTAGTTTTACAATAAATCCCAAGCATTAATTATATACTTAGAAATGTAAGAGACATTTTTGGGAATATGGTGATAACATAGACATCCCATCCCCCCCCAGAAAACCCCCCCTAACTTTGTATGCAGGTGTGAGTAGTGACTCTCAAGGATTGAATTAATGCAGTACTTGAGGTTGTACTGGATAAGGGTCGGGTCTGGTGTTGCCCATTTACACAAGAGCTTTAAGGTGTACAAGAGGCTTACTTTTCTTCAGTGCGCCTGATGTTGCTGGTAGCTAAGCCCAGCATTTCCCAAAGGGAGCTTGGTTCCCAGCTCACCTTAATTTCCACTACTATACCCACACACCCCGGGCCTGAGGACTTAACTCACTTCACCCAATGTAAAATGCTGCTCTGCAGGAGCCTGGCTCAGCATTGGGTTTGAAACTCTACCTCAGTAATTAAAGCGCAATTAGCGCTTGGTCTCAGGAATATGCCTGTCTTGAGAGGATAAAATGTGCTGCTCTCTGGTGTTGAAGGTGCTCTGTTTTAACTAGATTGGGTAGCTGAAGTTTAGCCCTCTCTAGACTCTTTCTCACAAATTAATTCTGGGCTGTTGTCCTCACTGGTATTTTTTCTTTCTTTTTTTAAAAGTCCAGATTAATTACCTTGGCTAACATTCTTTTCCAGGTTAGAAAAATCTTAACTAGCCTGATTAGCTAGTTGTGTTAATTGTGGGCAGTCTCCTTTGTGCACAGCCAGTAAGAGGGTTTTACCAAAGCCGTTTACCTGCAACCCCAAACAAGTCAGTGATTAAGAGCCAGTATCCTTGAAATCAGCCTTTCTGCTCCCTGGCATTGTGGTTTCCGTGTTATATGCTGAGATGCAGGAGGCCAGGCCCCTTCAGCATCTGTCACACCAGTGATTTGAGACATGGACTTGCAAGTGTAGCTAGCAATCTACATAATCTTTCTTTCTGAAATTATTACTGCAATGTTAGCTGTCTTTGATGGAAGGCCAATATTTCTGTTTTCCCTCAGAAATTATTATCAGATGGAAGGAATAAATCACAAGAGAAATTTTTGCATCAAAGCTGCTGAAGCCAGCTGTTATGTGGAATTCAGAGAACATCTACTTCTGTGGCATGGCAGCGAAAGCTGTTTGATCCAAATGGAATGGCAGTTTGGAAAGACAATTACAGAATCATTAGCTCAGATTTTCAGCTGTTTGATTTATTTCCTAATAGGCAGTTAGTGGATTAATGAAGTAACAAGCAGCTTGTAAATCCCTGGCCTTGTGGAACTTCTCTGATTCGCATAACCATGACTGTAACTTAGAGGAACTATGCTTTGATTAGTGGTTTTCACACCTGGGTCATCTTTGCCCAGTCTCACAGTTTATTCCTTGATTTTGTTACACTGTTTGATAGTTTGAGTAGCTAAGTTTAGATTGAAATACTTTATATTCTGTAAAACTCTTTGAGTTTGATTGCTTTGTTGCCAAATAATTGAATATAGGTTAGTATCAACTTTGTTGCAATATAGCAACATTTCCTCTTGGATCTGTAATTATACCATGGGGACCTTCTATAGTTTATTTCCTCAAAGCTTTCAGATAGACGGGACAAGTTCTGTGCAGAGCATTGCTGTTCGGGTTTTACCACTACGGCGAGCTTCTTCAGCCTCTCCAGCAATGCAAAATGGCTGTGAAGTCACTTAATCGTGCTCCTGAGGATTTCTAAAGAGCATTTATGACTAGGTTTGTTCCACCCTCTGGCTGAGCCAAAGCATTGGTGTTTTATAGCTCTGGGATCAGGGAGGACTGGGACTCTGGCTGGCTTGTAGTCCTGGAGGGAGGAGGAATAGGCCTTTCTCCCCCAAAATGGTGATACATCCACTGAAATTTTCCTCCTGTGTCAGAGGGTCAGTGGATTGATCTAGCCTTTATTTTTTCATGCATGGCGATTCTTTTCAGGTGAAATAATTTTAGGATCCTCAAGGTATTAGCTCCTAGACTGTCTGCTATTAACAGTAGCTGCAGTATCTCTTATCCAAGGAGCAAGACTTGTGTATGCAGTGCAAGTTACCTTTATAAATGGAAGAGTTCTGTTGATTTAAGTTTATTCTTGGAATTTAATAGATGTCCTCAAAACAAAGTAGATGTCTTGGACCTTGCACAGAATTGTGCCATTGTTAATAACAGTAGTCTTAGGCTCTCTAAAGACCTTCTTGTAACCCTACAGAGCAACACTGATACTGCAAGTCCTTTGTATGGATTGCTTTCTTTACTGTGCTCCAAGGCTGCAGCCAACAGGTTTCAAGATTGCACCCTGCTGACATTTTTCCAATTACATGTGGTACAAATATAGACTTCCAGATGTAGTAGTATAGGAGGAGGTATAAAAAAACCTGTCAGATCCCCGAAATCTCCAAACTAAAGGAGTTAAATGTTTTAGAATGACAACTAAGAATTTGTCTCTTGATTAAACTGCATCCATTGTTCTTCTGTGGTGTAAATTGTATTCCTGCATTTCAGTGTGTTTAATGCCAGTGTGTTTGCATGCTACTTTTGCCCCTTTTCCTATAAAGTAAGAGCAGCTACAATCTGAAATCTTGAAATATCCTCCCTGTCATCTTTAGCCAGTAGCACACTTTTCAGCATAAGGCATTTCTTAGTTATGAGCTTAAAATCAATTATTTGGGTGAGTAGTATTAACCTGGGGATTGTGTTCAAGGTAAAAGTGTGTGTAAAATAGTGGGCTTAGAGACAAAGCAGTTAGTACATGGATTCAAGTAATTCACTTTAAAATGATCCATGAGTGTTTTTGTGGATTCTGTTGAGTGTTTTGTGTCATATTTGCAGATCTATATTCTCAGAAGAGTTGCACTGTGTGGTTTATGTAGAATCAAATTATATCCGCTTTTATGGTGAAAACTACCAGCAATGAGAGTGACCCCTTTCCTTGAGCTGATATTAAAAATGTTCTTTGATATGATAGGGATTACGCAAATACTATGATTTTTATAAAAGCTTGAAAGTAGGTGAGATGTTCTGCTGCTGTGGCTGAGAAAATATATTATTTAACATAAGAAACTATGCTTGGCACCATTAAGAGGGTTGGTTGGCTTGAATGCATTTGAATTTTTTAACGTGACAGTTTGTGCTACTAATGAGGTGCTATTGGGAGTGAAAGCCATTTCGAGGACTTGCTTTGTCAGCCATTTTGCATAGTAATGAATCCCCTTAAAGCTTGAGGCCATAGGATTTGCCTTTCCCTTTCATTCATTGAATGAGACCCCTCACTCTGGCAGAAGCTGCAATTACAGAGCTTTGCTTGAAGGGACTCCACTGTACTGGACGCTTATCTTGAGGGTGTGGAGTGGGAAGAAAGCCACTTTTAGGAGGAAAATGCATACACTCTTTCATTCTGAAGTTGCTCAGAAGAGGGTTTTTCAACCACTTTAAAGAAAACGCAGGAGACAATAATTTAAGTAATACTAATTTTATATATATATACATAGTGTGGTACTGAGCATGGCATGCTATCTTTTTCCAAACCCATACTTCTCTTAGCTTGTATTCTTCTATGGCACATCCAGCACATGTGAGTTCATATCCAAATAAGCCGGGTTCATTTCTCTTCTGAGTAATGCCTGCCTTTCTCGGCTGTCTCCCTGAGGAGGGTTGCACAATAAAATGTGGCAGAATGTGATCCGAAAAGGAAAGCCTTTTCCCTATGTCCCCAGTCAAAACACCACGTGAAGAACAGCTAGACATGTAATCATTTGTCAAGCTTGTCTGGTAGGCTGTCAAATTTAAATCTTAAATCAAAATGGAGTTTTTTGGGGGGTGGGGGTGGCTTCCCCCCCCCAACACTAAGAAATCTTAGGCTTTGCAAGGCAAGGAATATGTGACAGCTCTGCATAACACTAACACTGGCAAGAGCAGCTCTCATGAGTGTGAAGGGAAAAGATCTTTGGCATTGGATTACAGCAACAGCACAATGATCTGTATTGCTCGTTATCTGTTTTAATATTCCCTCTGAATACACCAGCCATGATAACCGAAAAGCAAAATGAGCACAAAGCAGCATCTCTCCTGACAACAGCACGACACTGTGCCCACAAGCACCAGCCAGAGCCTTCAAGCTGTTACCTTTCCCTCCTGAGACATTACCATCGACTGCAGTGAGTTTCAGGTCACTTAGTACCTGGTCAGAGGCAGGCCACCTTTCCCCATGTCCCACCAAAAGCCAGTGAATGAATGATGCTGCTTGACTTTTTAATTTTTTTTTTTTAAGACATGGACAGGGCACAGTTTTCAGTGCATTTTTGTCTTAAGAGTGGGACAACTACTTGTTGAGCTAACATTGTGTTATCATTTGCAGGCTGATTCGCTCACTTCTGTTTCTACATAAAAGATGTAAATGAACTACCTGGTATAATTAAGGCCTGGAGCATGGAGGTCCAGACTAAAGTGGCCCCCAGGGTTAGTGCAGCTGAGCTGTAGCATTCAGAGGGTGTTGTGCTGTGTCAGCACCTGAGATTTTATCATCAGCTGGTATCATTGGATTCAGCTACACTTATTTCACCAGGACTCTACAGGTGTCTGCAAACTGATAACTGGTCTTAGATGTTAAATAAACAAGTGTATGTCTTCTGATCAAGGTACGCTGCTGAAGTATCTATCTTTTTACCTCCCGTTTCCAGTTTCAAGGGTTTTTTTCTTATAAAATCTCATCCTAAATTCTCTCTCTACCCTTCTGCCTTTCCCTGGAGAGCAGGAGCTTTATTTTTTATTTTGTAAGGCAGCTATCACATTGCCTATATAGAAATGAACTGATTAAAGAATGTTTTTAAAAGAATCACAGTTTTCCTCTAAACAGGAAGCAGATCAAGGAACATGCAAGTATTCTTCATAAAAATCATTCAACTGAAGTTAATGGATGTGTGCAGAGAGGGGGGAAAAAATCAATCAGCCACGTATGGTAGATGATACAGAAAGGCATCATGCCAGGAACTTGCAACAACTTTCAACTCAGGTGGACAATGGCAAGCCATAATTTAGCCCCCAAATCTTATCAGATGTTGGTAGAGGTAAAAGTTGAGACAAACACTTCTGTATAATCTGTGCCTGAGTGCAGTAAGGTTTACAGCCAAAAATATAGTTTTGAGGTGGGTTGCAGGGGAGCTCCAAAAAAAACCCCAAACCTTTGGCTTTTCTGTAGAAATGTTGTCAATGCAAATTTCTGAGGGCTGGTTGGTTGGTTTCCTCTAGCTAGAAATATCTTCTAGTATTCCTTAAATAATGGAAAAATCTAATATAATTTTCCATGGAGTGGAGGGGATTGTGATTAACTCTAGCAGAGATCTGCTTGCCCCTAACCCAAAAGCATTTGACTTTTGTTTTTGCTTTCCAGGTTTGTTTGGGAGTGTGTGTATGTGTTGGTTTTTGGTTTGTGGGGGGATTTTGTTTGTTTTGGTTTGGGTTTTTTTTTTGTGGTGGTAAAATTTACTTTGATTAGGTTTGTAAATTGCCTTTGAATTCCTGCTGTTCACATTTTGTCCACGCAGTACTAGATTTGAATGAGTATGTGTCCCTTGATAACAACAATAAGTACAATTTTTATTCCTGGCTGCAAATCCCTTCATTCAGAAGTGCTTTTTAATTGTGAGGGGCTCCCATTAAATGGAAGATAGCTGGTATTAATTTCTATGTGGAACAGCTAATCATGTTTAATATTCAACCTTGCCTACCATTGAACTGCCAGAACCATCAGGGAAAAACATGAAGTCTGGCTGGAGCAGCTGAGCTCACCCTGGCAGCTATTAGAAAACTGAAAAAAGAGAAACAACACACACACACCCCAACCCCAAATCCCAGAAATTGGGGTCCAAGAGCATTGCAACCTCTGCATACAACCTCTTCCTTGAAAGCATAGGTGAAATTTCTGTCTGTGGTACCAGAACAACAATGCAGGGAGTAATCAAATATTGTGAAGCTGTGGCTGATTTTCTTCCTAATTGAAGAACAGCAGGACTACAGCCATTTTCCCTAGTCCTGCTTGCCTCAGGCTGGAGGGGTAGAGTGGCTACTTGTTGCCATGGAGATGCTTTTTTAGCAGGAGGACTTGGCCTTATGTGTCTCTGAAACACCAAAGAGGCCAATTTCCTTTGCTGCTCTTGGAAGAACACACTGGGTAAAGAGGTAGCTTTCATCCTAAAGTTTGAGGAGGTTTGGTGTGTTTAAAAAGCAGCCATTAGCGGATTGGGATTTTACAGTTAACTTGGAGAAGTCATAAACACTTTTTCACATTTGGAGCTGCAAAAAATCTAAGCGTGAATCTTCATAACAGTCTTGTGGTTTTATAAAACAGGGGAAATGCAGCAGATGGGAAAAGTTTTACTTGTGTGTAATGAAAACAACTTGTTGGCTTGGGATGTCTGGGAATATCTAGCCTTGAACCCAATGTCCTGTGCAGAAGAGGGGGAGATAGCAACGTAAAGGGTGGGTAGATAGCATTTTTTGTTAAAGGCATTGTTGGTCTTAAGGTTCTTTTAAAACTTCTGGTCCTGGCATCTTATGAAATGAACAGGGCAATCCTAGCTTGTTAAAATGCATTGAAACAAAAGGAAAATTATTTCCCTTGTTTTCAGTATGAAATACCTGTGGCTGTGATCTTTTTACAGTAAAATATTTCAAATGAAACACTATTCTGGATGTGAGATGAGTATTGATGAAACTTGAGTCTCCTCCCATGGAAATGAATAGAAGTCTTTCTGTTGGTATTAGTAAGATCATGCTAATGAAGCTAATAATTTGCCCTTATGTTTGCAAAATAAAAGGCTAAACTTTGATGAATTTTTCAAGGGAATAGCATTCTGGATATCCACTGATCCTCCATGCTAAACTTGAAGTTCTTCCCCAAAATAGGTATAAGAGAAGTAAGAGGAAAAATATCAAGTTTATTTTGGAGAGAAGCTGGGGCAAGGGTTGGAAGCAGCTTATAGTGACTGAGCTCTTTCATTGGCAACAGCTCCTTCCCTCTTGCCTAAATATTTCTAACTGATTGAGCTTGAGGCAGAAACTCCATGTGAGAATTTTCAGCCCAAATGGCTTAAATGAGGAGAGTACCAAACGTAGACAAATCTGATACAGCACTTTATCATGCCCGACAGCATTAATAACCGGCAGAGATATCTAGGCAGGGTTTTGCCTAAATATAGCAGCTCTTTAGTGCATGGTATTCAAGTTTTTGATGTCAGGATAAAACCAAACAAAAACAAACCCCCAAAAGAAATCAGTGCAATTTCTAAATGCTTATTTTCCATCTTGTACTAATTTATGTGGCCACATTTGTGCTGCCTTAAACAAAAGTTCAATTTCAACCATCTTTTTAGCTCCTAAGTAACTTTCAAAGTCCCTAGGTAGCATCTTTTTAAGGAAATTGTAACAAGAATGAGTACTTCATGATGCTTCAGGCTCCATCCAGTGTCATCTTTTCTCAAGTAATAAGGCAGGCATGCTTTCAAGGACTACGCTTCCAAATCTTCCATTTTTTAAACGTAATTACCAGCAAAGAACCTGTAACAGAGACCCATTCTTCATCTTTAATTATTCAGGAGAGAGAATACCATCAGCAGGAGCCTAAGCACAGACCTAGCAAATCACATAACAATTGCTAGGTCTGGTATCTACTGCAGTTTGTTCACAGTAAACAAGGCTTGAAAGCTATCAATTACAGGTGCATCTGCAGGGTGTTCAGGACAGCTTTTAATAGGATGTGACCCCTTCTGTCTAGGCAATTAAGTTGTTCTGTTGGCAGTAAAAAGAAAGCCACTCTTGGAATAAGGAATAATTTCAATTTTTCTGATGCAATAAGAGTTTATTCTTGGCAGCTCCCTTGCATTTTCCTTAAGTTCTTGCTAAACTTCTTATCTTCTTTGCAAACTATCCTAGCCTGAGTCTGGGATTCCAGTGAGGTCATGACTTTGCAGCTGTGATTTATAGAGCTGCAGTCAGTTCAGGAGATGTTTACTCATAGCCTCTGTGGGGACTAAAGACCCCAGGAAAAGGAGGGAGTTTTAGGCAAATCATGGCAGAGTTTGTATTTGGAAAACAGGTCAGAAATTTGTGATAAACACTTCTAAATATAAACTGTCAGAAAGTCCTAATCTGAAGGGGGAAGCGGGTCTAAATTTTGTGGTACAAACTAGTATCTAATTGCTGCAGGGTTAATAGTGTCAAGATGATATTTGCATTAGTTAGCTAATTACTTAATTCATCTATGTGTTAAATGTCTGATATCTATGTAAATTGGGCATATTTCTGGCAAGGAAAAAAACTTAAAAAAACCAACTGTGTAATTTGCCCAAACCCATACCTTCTCAGGAAATAAGCTCCCTCATTTTAATAATTAAATAGCAACAAAGCAAGCAAAACCATTGCTTTTGCTGGCACTTTCATAAGAAGAAAACAGCACAAGGTGGCCAGCATGTAGGTTGGTTTGTTTGCAGGACGTGAGCTGCAGAGAAAGATTAGTTGATCTGAAAGCCCGAGACACATAAATGATGGATGATTTTCATCTTTGATGCTTTTGTTCAGCAAGGCACTTACACACGTGACTAACCTTAAACACCTTGGACAAAATCATTACTCCACAGAAGTCAATATAATTGAGCTCTGGTTCCTTCAGCGCAGGCAGTATATCATCTATTGCATGCACTAGTGTTTCTCATCAAACAGCAGCCTAAATGTATCGCACTGGAAGAAGTGTATTTTGTGTTGTAATTTGGTGTGTACATGGAGACACTTACCTCCAGTCTGAAGTATTGAGAGGGAAAAGAATTTTTGTAGTTTGATATCTTAGAAGATTACAAATATTCATTCAGCAAACAGGTAGGAGCCTTTTGTGCTGTAAATGAGCTGTTTCATTAATTTTGATGGGTCTGTGCCAATTTGCTGAAGGACAAGATGATATTTTGAATTTTTTCCTGCCCCTTTGCATTTTACTGTTCCCAAAAGCTACTCGGAGCAACCAATGGGAACCATAGAGGCCAAGTTATGCCTCTGGCTGACAGCACAGCCCCCAGCCCCAGGGCTGAGTAGGAGAGGGGTGGTGGTGTCCAAGAACCAAGCAGAGTCCTGGGAGAACTGCAGGTCACTTCTTTCTGTATCAGCCAGTGCCACTGACTCAGCCCTTGCCCAACTTGGCATTGTCACTAAGATAGCACCTATGTTTCCTGACTTGGAAAAGTTTTTGGTGGCACTAAGACTCATAAATGTGTTTGAAATCCAGAGGCATGGAGTGTGTCCTAAGCATGCAGGATGATGCAAATAGCAGCATTCTTAATCAAAAGAAAGTGCTTCAGAAAGAGGATATATGAAGCCTTACATCTCTTCCAGGTAGAACTACTTACCTACAGCTTGACTGGGATGTGTTAGAGAATTACAGTCTAGGGCCATTGCTTCTTAACACCTCATTTGTCTTTCTGGTTATGGGCAATTGGATTACAGTCTTCTAAAGCAGACAATGGCATTGTCTGCTTTTATATAATGACCTAAAAGAAGTACTGAGGAATGGACACTTGAAGCTATCTCTCTTTTCATCTCCAGAAGTGTGACTTACAGGCACCATAATAAATCACCTCTTGCCACCATACTGCAAGGAGTACAAGAGTAGAGAGGACAAATGAGAGAACTGGACTAACAACACAGGAAGATAACTCTATGTTCCAATGACAAAGGTACTTGCCAGGAGGGAAGCGGTCCTGGGTTCAGACTCATAACATCTAGCATTGGCTTAAGTGTACTTACAGAGAAACCTGTATTAAAACTGAAATGTCAGGAGTGGAGGTAAAGTTATGTTGACGCTAGCAGCTCTGGAAAACCCACCCAAAAGGGACATGTGCATTCCATACAGAATATGCACAGTTTGACACCATGATTTAGGCAACTAAGAAGCTTCTTTTTTGAGCTAGCATTTACTGATGAGTTATTGACTGTATCTATACCTCACTGAATAGAGATCCAGCTAGAATAATTTGCTTGCTATTGACAAGTTCTGAGGTTGAAGTAAATTAGTCAAGTGCATTGATATTTTTTTTTTATCACTTATGAAGAAGAGAGGTAACATTATCTAGATACCTCAATCACAAGCCTTCTCTCAAAGGGTCCTATTCTACTTTCTCTGAAGTAATTCAAGAAAGATAACTGAAGTGTATTTGCTGAATTTTGTGAAGAGGAGCTGGTTCTGACACTGCTCTTAAACTAGGGGTGACTTTTTCCAAAGGCTTAAACCTTTTTGAAAATCAGTGAGATGTAGTCATGGAAGTCAGAGAGATTACACAATCTCAACTGAATGAACAGTAAGTCTGTGAGTAAAGCACCAGGAGCAGGTATAATTTACAGCTTCAAAGGGTGTTTGTGTTCTGTCTCTTGCCTAGAAATATGGTGTAATCAGAACTACAGGACAGAATTAATCTCAACGTATCTAAGAGAAATACTGCTCATGAATTATGACTTGCAAGCCTACAATACCTCTCCAGTTAGGACATGCCTCGGGGCTGTAGGAGGTTAGATAAGGTACCCTTGAGTAGGCAGGGGTCCAGCAGAGAGAGAAAATGGCTGGTGCTTCACCAAGTGGCTCTTCCTATGGGGCACTTAGCCTTAATTCTGAGGAGGTCATATTGCCATCCCTGTCTTCTGTTGAATGCTGCCGCTAGATTGATCCTCCTCCTACAGTTCACTTTGATATACCAGAATAAGTGTCTTTCTGCTGTGATGGTGAAATGCAGTATTTTGTGTAAAGGTAGTTGAATTCTCTGAGCGGAGTTCAGTAAATTGGTTTCCCCCTTTATTTTTACATGAGTGCTGCATAGCTGGTGCTCTCAAAAAGGCAGCCTCTTTCTTTACTTCTACCCTGAAATCCCCTCTGGTCAGCTAGTCATGCTATTGTACTGATAAGAGATCCATTATTTAGCTATAGATATCTCAATTATTGTTATTCTTGATTGGTCTAGTTCTTTTCATAATTACTCCTCTGAGGGGGATTAAAATTAGCCAGATATTGAATGGTTCATATATCAATAAAGATGGAGGTGTATTTATATACAGAATAAATGCAGCGTTGCCCAAATAATAAATCAGTGGAACAGACAGTACGTGCAAGCTGAGCATGTGCAAGTGGTTAATGCCAGGGACTGAGGGAGCCGTTAGGACTATGAGTGCTAACCCTAGGTGACTTTCTGATTGACATTCGTTAATCATAAACAGTTTAATTTCCACACAACATATTTGAGCTGATTTGGAAAAAATGTAAAGCAGTTATTTACTCTGTTTGTATGGAACTTTCTTAAGAAAAAAAAAATATCAAACATTCATAATGTAAATTGTATAGCGTATACAGGAAATGGTCTTATTAATGACTTCATTTTATATTTGAGAAATTATCAAAAATGTATGTTGCAACTGGGATTACTAGAAAGGCCAGTCTCTGTTCTGCATCAGCCCCATTTGTGCTCAAGTGTTTAGTACTTTATTTGTGTTACTTTGTAAGCATTCTCATAGCACCATATGGTTTCATATTTTTATGACTGCCTATGCCATAGATTTTTGGCACACGCTTTAGTCCTCATTTGTCAATAAAATGGTTAATCTAGGCATCATGGTCATGCTTTAATCAAGGTTATTAATTACTCTGAAAAAAACCTTTTGTGATAAGGGTGATGTAAGTGCAATTACCTCATTTAAGTGTGGAAAAGGTGTGATAACTGCTCATTCATGCAGCTAGAGAGTTTAACATGTAGCTGAAAATTATCATAGCATATGGTATAATTGCAGTGTAGTTAAGATGCATGGATTTCTAATATGAAAAGTACTTCATATATCAAGTGGCAATAATGGATGAATCAGTCATATTAGCTTTCCAATTTCATTACTCATACTGGATCAAACCCCCAAGTTTCCAACGTTGTCACTGCTCAGTGCATAATGTGCAGCTTCTCTCTGTGCTCACCTATTTAAACACAGAGCTCCTGGAGAACAAACAAATGTACAAGGACACAGGGAGCATTAATAGTTTCAGTGATATTTATACGTTTGAAGTGATTTGGATACTTCTGATAAAATGGTTATGTATGAGTTTAGGAGTAAAAATCCCCAGCAGCTTTTTTGAAAGTATCTACCAAAGAATGTGTACATTGTAATTGCTTTTCAGTAGCCTTCATCTTATCGTAGAAGTGTGATCATCCCGAGTAAAAATTCCCCAAACACTTGGCTCTCAGATTTCAAGAATGTTGTATTTGCTTATATAAAGGCACAACTTCTACCTGTAGCTTCTATGTAAGATACTAAGAAATGGTTTCCATCACAGGTGGGTTCAAAATGTATAAATTGAACTTCCACAGCTAGCAAAACCACCTTTTTTTGTCAGGAGCAAAATCAATTTTCTGCAAGTGAGAAGAAAGAAGAATCCTGTCCTCCTCTGGTGTCGAGGCTGGAAAGGAAATTAGCACGCTTTCCCTTTGCACAAGACAATAAGCACTGGGTTATTGCCTGGTCGCATTGCTGGTGGGGAATCTCTGCTCTCAGCTGTCTTTGCAGGCTGCCCTCATTGCTGCTGCAGTACAGAGGTATGGCCAAATTTATCCTGAAGGCAATTTTCTTAGGCTGAACTTGACTCTCAGTCAAACAGTATTGAAAGTTTCATTCTGAAATCTTGCAGGGTTAGCTCATGTGTGAATTAAGGCAGAGGTGCAAAGCTTGGGGCAGGGGAGTGACTGCAAGGGAGCACACAAGTAATTTCCAGGTTTCCCTGAATTGTAACTACCTAGGAAGATATCCCTTACTATTTGTAGTAATGTAGAAACATCCTCCAACCTCTCTTTCTTCGGGGTTTTGGAGGCATTTTATAAACAAGTGGTAAATTCTTGGCTGCCAGCAGTTGTCTTTGGAGTGATACAAAAATAATCAATTTTTGTCAAGTTGAATTTGAACGTGTCAAATTTAGAGTACAAGGGTTCCAAATAATCAAGGAAATTAGAACAAAGACTGATTAGAAAACAGACATGTGCAATCAGATCCAAATGCTCTTTGCTCAATGGGTAAAGAGATCAGATCAATAATATTGTGCTGCAGAAAAAAAGGAGTTTAAATTTCAAAGCCACTGAAAACCTGCCAGATTCATCTTTCTTCACCACTTTTTGTCTGCCTCTGTAGTGAATAGGAACAGCACTGATGTGCAGAGACGGACTCAGAGGTGCGCTGGATGGAAACATATATACAGAAAGGAAGTTACCTGAGTGTGGGTATCTCCCAGGCTGTCATCTAAATTGTGTCTACCAGAAGCTGTGCGTTGCAGCAAGAGAATTCATATGGGGTCAAGAATAAGCTCTTTTACCCTTTTATGTAGAAAATGGCATTGAATATACAGAAGTAGTAATCTTAGTCTGCTCCAGAGATTTTTCTGAAGCTTATTCATACTGTTAGCTTTCTGGAGGACACCACCGTATTCCTGCCATATCTGAGGTATATAAATCTTCAAAAGCTATTTATTAGTGGAACAGAATACTGAGTAGTTGCTGAAAGAAAGATGGAATGCAAATAATACAGCTCCCTCCTACTGGATGTGAGCAGATACATTCATTTCCCTTTAAATCCTCATTAATTTCTTGATTTGTTTGGGTACAACAGTGTCTTTTAGTCACCAAACATCAGAAGCACTGACCTTTATACACAAGATAGGCACTTCAGTAATTTTCCCCCCTTTTTCATGGCATTTGGTCATTTGTTGTTCGAAGTCCTTTAAACTTATCTTATTATTGGAAAACTTCAGAGCCTTCTTCAGGGCAAGAAATTGTTAAGAAAATGTTTGAGACCATAGTCATCCTATTTACAGACGGGATTTAAGAGGTCAGCTCGTAGTTAAGGATTGCTTGATAGATTTCTTTTTTGTTATTTTTGGTCATTGTTTTTAAAGAAAACAACATGGGAGGATGGGTAGCAAAAGTGCAGGATAGCACTTCTGATTCCTTTCAATTAAAATACTACAGTATATTTTATTTTCAAAGGTGTATTATGAGGTTTATGTTCTGGGGACTGCTGGAGGAATTTTTTTCAGCTT
>BOSO01021887.1:618-15203 GCA_018403395.1 Gorsachius goisagi
ATAGTCTTGTACTTAGGCCAGAATTGGACACTTTGAGTTATGTTTTGTCCCAGTCAACACAATCAATTTACAGGACTTTTACAACTCAAATTCTGTCTCTAACTCCTCTTTAATTGCCAATCAATCCTTCCTACCAAGACACAGGATTTAACACAAGCTTTATTTCCAACAGCAAGCATCTTGTTCATTCAATCTGATGACCTGACATTGCCATTAGGTCGTTACCCTTTTTCTTTAGTTCCCCTTTTAACTCATGTCATTTAATCTATCGACACCAGCCTTCACCCGTGGAATTGCTCACAAATTCCAGGGCTTAAACTCTTGATCAAGTCACTGCAGCTTAACTTTGGCTGATATGCAGTAACCGTTCATTTGTACAAGTTTTGTCTGCAGTAATGTAACAGCACATTTAAGGAGCATAATATTAATATTGTTTGGTTCACTTTCATTGCAAGATAAATTAAGACACTTTAATCCATGCTGTGAGTGAACTAAAACTGTGCACGTATCGGTTGTATTCAACTGATGCATGTTATGCATATTATACATAACAAATTGTTATGCATAATAACTGGATCAAGACTTTATGCTTTATTAATTTATTTGTATCAAGTACCTAATGACATCAACCATCTCTTTTGAATGGCAGTCTCTCCCCAAAATCTAGTTCTGCCCTATAGGCAAACCTACTTCGGTCAGGGAGGCTGAGCTGTGTAGGAGGGGAGCAAGATTTTCAGTCCCTGAGAACTCATTGTCACTTCCATTGTGATGACTACAACTAAGATCTAACTTTGTTAGGTGATGCAACTGAACCAGATCTAAAGAAGTTACCATAAAATTTGACATCAGGATTTTTAGCAACATGAGAACAAAAATCCCTGGTTTATTAATAGTGCCATTTTATGAATGGTACTTCATGGTTGATCTGGCTTCTGACCTGCTGTTGTCCATTCCTGTCCATCCCTTACAGCTTTCCAATCATACAGACCTATTTTTTAACCTCCTATATCTGTCTGTCTGTTTGCCTTATAGAAAAATAAAGTTGTTCTTTTTAACTCTCCCCACTCTTCTACTCTTATTAGCATTATTAGCGCTCTTGCTGTGTTATGCCGAACGAACTCTGCCATGTCTCTGACAAGAAATGTAGTGCTACATTAAGTCATTAAATTTAACATTAAATCATTTAATGCTTGGTTTCAAAGTACTGTTTTGATATGTATTAGAGGTTAAAATCCTGAAGAAAAGGACAAATAAGGGAAAAGAAGCTTTTTTGTCAGCTTTCAACATACACCTCAATTAGATGTCTCAACTTAAAGAAAAGGAACAGTGTCTTAAGATCTTAACTTGGACCAAATCTGCAGCTAGCAGGTTATCCACTGAATCCGTTGAAACAAAGATTGACCTCTCAGTCTTAAAACTAACTGTAAATTACTTCCTGATTTTTGTGAGTATCTTCTCTCCTTTAAGGCTTTATGTTTAGCTCACAAACTTATCTTACGATCCTTTTATCTGGAAGGCAGGAGGAAAGAGATGCTATGGAGTCCTCATGGGTATACCAAAGATGACTGTGGACTAATTTAATGGTGGAAACAGCCGCTGGATACCCTTTCATATTCCCTCAGGTCTTCTTAATCAGGTATTTCTAAAGAGGCACAAGTGATGGACATGTTGTTTTCTCCACATCCATTTCTTCACACATTTGTCTACCTTACCTTTGTGAGGTGTTAGGAGGAAGACCTAAGAAGCAGAATAGTTATTGCTGGTGACTGTAGAGACTGTTCACTAAATTTAATTCCTACAAGAGAGACCAAATATTTCATGCCAAAGAATTGTAGTACTTACTGCTTTCTCCTAATTATTCAGTGTTTAAAGAAAAGTTTAGCGTGGCATGGCCCAAAAGATCTAATGTTAGAAGAGTAGCAAAAAAGCAAATTTTACAGCACAAAGGAGTATTCACAAAAGATGATAGTGTTAGATGTGCATTATTTACTACAGGAGAGCCTTGTGAATCTGGAGAGGAAGAATATATAGAGTAAAAAAAAAAAAGTCAGAGCAGTGACTGAGTCAGTAGTTTTTCTTTTTTAACTTGCAGAATATACATTCCACAGAGAATCTTACATAAAAGACCAGAGGGGGTCATTTTAGGAATCTGTGTTCTTGCTTTCTTGTGTTCTTCATCCCATCTGCCTCTTTTTAGAGGATTTGTACCCCTTGGAGGTAGTATCAGAAAATACAATAAAATGATAAGTGGCATATTTCAAGACATGGTTGTTGCACTCTGGCAGAAAGGGTGAATCATTTTCAAGTACATGAGTACTAACTGATCATATGTCCTAAATTTCAACAGAAGTTGTATTGTGAAGGATCTTACACTTCTTATTCAGTCTTCAGAACAGCACTATGTCAGCTCAGAAAGCCTGTCCAAGCTGCAAGAGAATGTGATGCTCTTCAGATTTTAGATCAGCTGTACAGAACTGCTATGTGATGCTACCTTTTGTAAACCCAGAAAAGCTTCTCAGGTCTTTACCAACAGATTAACTAGTATTCTCTAGTGTATATAATTAAAATAATTGTCTCGCAACCACTAAAAAATTGGTCTAAAAAGCCTGAAGAGTCATTGTACTGTATCTTAAGTTCCAGTTAGTGTCACATATCTCAAAAATTAAAAGGGTCCTAGTAGTGATATTTCACCCAACTCTATGCCTTTCACTGAATATGGCAGTAGAGATTTTTTAAAGCAGTTCATGGGAATCATAAAATTCCTTCATTTTCTTAGTAAACATCTAGACATGATAATGGCAAGCTATTAGTTCAATAACTGGGCAACATTTTGTGATAAAAATAGGAATAATTCAAGATTTTGTTCATACAGGTGTGTTCAGATGAAATGATGTGCATCTATGCCTTTCTGCCTTTTCTATAGCCAAAGGCTTACTGCAGTTGACATTCACTACTGCATTATGACAGTTCAAGCTATTGCAACTTTTTGTAAATCACTGTGTGATCTGTGTGCATCCAGTGTCAAATCAATGTTAAATTTGGTTTTATGAGGGCAATTCTTCTATAGGGATATATGCAGTTATAATGACAATGCTCTTATATTCCTGATTAGTGACTAAGATATGCTTGGATGCATTGTGTATATCCCAAAGCAGCTTGGAATATATGAGATAAACTTAGTCTTACATAATGCCTTTTAATACAAAACTTGTGGATATTTGTATATATATTGTTACAACCTGTAAAGACACCTTAAAAAAAAGAAAAGGGAGATCAGCAAACAGGTTTGCTGGATGCCTTATGGACACAATGAGCACTTTTCTGCATTATGGTCATCAAATAAGAAGTCTGCATTGCTAAATCTCTTTCAGAACTGCATCGTATTACATGTACATGGTATCCTACACCATCAGTTGGAAAGTAAACTCATGATACACAGAGAGCAGATGCACATAAAAAATTGTAATTGCCTTTGATGAAACATAAAGCTTTACAATACTTAGAGAGTAGGCGGACACCAGGACCAGTGTGCCCAAGCCACTCTCTGTCCCAGTTTAGCAGTTTCTGGAAACTGGTTTTATTTGTGCCCCCAAACCAATTATGCACATTGGACTACTGCTAAGACCTCAGATCATGAGCTCAGTTCTTCTTATAACATGGCAACCTAATAAATTGAACGTTACCTGCTGAGAATAAAACAAAGAAACAAACAAATACCAAACTGAACAACGAGGTTTGGAATAGGATATTTCTCTGTAGATTAATTTTGAGGTTTGGGATAGGAAATTTCTCTGTAGATGAACCTCGGAAAGTTGCTTCAGACAACTATCCTGGGACCATACAACCCCTCCAAGGAATGTGCAGGCTGACTGACCTGCCAGCCCAACAGCCTGCTGCCTCCATGAAAACTTATGTGCTTTGATATAGCTCTACTGTCCCTATCTCAATCTGTATGTAAAAATTAAATCAGCTCTCAGCTAAGCCTCCCCAAAGTCACAGTAGAGAAAGAATGATTGAATAGTGTCACAAATGCAAAACCATTCCTTGTAGATATATTGATAGAAGAATAGATTTTTTTATATTTCACTTGTTGCACATCTTTATTTACCAATGAGTGACATTCACACTGTAATAATTTTAAGTCCTTGTGAATACAATAAATGATTTATCTCTCCAATTATGTCCAAAACAAGAATTAAATATTTGCAGTATTACTACTTCCTTTTTTAAATATGAGTGTTTCAAAGTCATCCTTATCAAAAATGTATAAAGCATCAAGTGAGCTGTCATGTAAAGCAAAACCAGTAACAGAAGAATTTCAGGGTTTGGTAGTTTTCCTGTGTAAAGCCTTTCCTCCATGGCTCTCTCTAGCTGCTCATGCCATTTTTCCTAGATTGTAGTGTTCTTTAAATCCACAGAGACAGAAACGTGCACAAATCCTTTTTTGCTTGGCAAAGTAGAAGGGAAAGAATTATGATTACAGCCAGTTTCTGTGACAATATTGCTAGCAAATTGAGAAAAATTGAATGGGCACAGAGATTATTCTCGCTGCTGGATGGCCTGATCAAAGCAAGGCTGAGGCCCACCAGAGGAATGATGATGGGCCCTATGGATTTGGGGCAGATTCCCTACAAGGTCATTTTGGGACTTTGGGACACTGAGCTCTAAACAAAGAACTCCCCAAACTCAAACACATCTATGCTCCTTAGTTCTAAATTCACCAACAATAATGAATTGTTTCACCACATGGATCCAGAACTATTTTCCACCAAAATGGTAGTATTTTCAGATGTGCTGTTATATGGTCCTTAAACTGTAACTAATGTATGGTGTGCACGGTCTCCACCATTTTTACAGGAGCTCAGGTTAACCAATGGGAAAAATAGATGTCCTGGTTTCATCTGGGATAGAGTTAATTTTCTTCCTAGAAGCTGGCATAACCCTGTGGTTTGGATTTAGTACGAGAAGAATGTTGGTAATACACTGATGGTTTAGTTGTTGCTGAGCAGTGCTTACACCAGTCAAGGACTTTTCAGCTTCCCCTGCTCTGCTAGGTGCATAAGAAGCTGGGAGGGGGCACAGCCAGGACAGCTGACCCCAACTGGCCAAAGGGCTATTCCAGACCATATGACATCATGCTCCATATAAGGTGAGAGTAGCTGGACAGTGGACAGTGATTGCTGCTTGGGGACTGACTCGACATTGATTGGCAGGCGGTGAGTGGTTGTAGCACTTGAATTTCCTGGGTTTTGTTTCTCTGTCTCTCACTGTTTTCCTTTTCATTACAATATTTATTAATAATTATAATTATTATAAGTATATTATATTTCATTGTATTGTATTATATTATATTAATTGTATTACATGTCCATTATTAAACTGTTCTTATCTCAACCCACAAGTTTTTGTTACTTTTGATCTTAAGATTCTCTCCCCCATCGCACCTGGGGAAAGGGGGGAAGGTGAGCAAACAACTCTGTGGTGCTTGATTGTCAGCTGGCGTTAGTCCGTGACAGTAGGTATTCTATTTCCCATATATTTCTGCATCTAACAAATTGCTATTTCTGTGTATCTTCAGGAAATAATATTTGCCACCATTTCAAGGTGATGCTATAAAGCTTTTTTTCCTTTCATCCTGTGGCTTTTCACAGGTTTGGTTGTTGTTGGGGTTTTCTACCTTTTTTAATCCTATATGGTACAATAAATCATATCTAAAGCTGGTGATTAATAATGAGACACTTCATAGTGAAACCTCTGCAAAGAAGGAAATTGCGCAAACAGGCAGAGTTATCTGTCATCGCATGACAAAGTTCAAGTTTAAGAAGCTGCTTGTCAAATACAATCGATTGAACGAGTGATAGATTAGAACTTAATAGCAGTAAAAGTAAGCTATATACCATTGCCTTCCCTTACAATATAAAAACCTTCACTTTTAAATACTCTGTGATGAAATGCAGTAAAACAAAATAAAAAATGGTAGTGGGAGAACGAGTGATGTTTCTTCCTTACCCAACACATAGAACTGTGTTAATATTTTTAATGCTCAGTTCCTGTCAAGGTCAATTTAATTTTGTTGTTGTTGTTGTTGTTATGAAAAAGGAACCTCGACAAAAATACATCTAACCACTTTCATGATTTCTGTAGGGTTACTAATGTTTCAAAATCTCTCTTTAATTCTGTAACCTTTAAACAGATGTGGCAATAATTACTTGATACATTTTTCAGTTAGGCTATTTAAATGTTTCTCTGTTTCTCCTGAATGGTAAAAAATATATTATCTTCCAGTGGAAAACAGAGAATACAATTCCATAACTGAGTGGTGAGTTTAGAGAAGAACTGGATTTCTATTACTTAGATAACTTACATATTTCTAGTTTTTTTTCCATTCTGAAATTGTGAGCAATGCTTTTCTTCAGTTCTTCATAAAAATAAAATCCCTCAAAACACAAGATATCAAATCATGAAAAACATTTCATTTGAAACCTCAAAATGTTCCTTCTTACTTACATACATTATTATTTAATGTAAATAACATGAAATAAATTTAGATATTATATTGTTGTGTTATGATGTACTTGAAAAACTCTTGAGTGGACATTTAGTCCATTTTATTTCCCCAAGGTACCTTTGGCATGTAGTTCAAAGGTCATGTAAATATGAATTCGCAGAAAGAATCTCAGTTTCTTATTCCATTAATGTCATTATGATTATTGATGGTGTTATATTATTTATACTATTTGTACCATTATTCTTTGATTTCACTGAAACATTAAGCTGCTACTTTTTCATACATTTACCACTAGCTGAAAGAAGAATCAACATACTGCAATTTAGATGTCACAAATTTGAGTTTTAGGGAAGATTTTGTAGCCTAGTCTGCCCTTTTGCACTTCAGCGTAGCTGTGTGACTTCTTGTTTTAGTAGTTCAGGCTAGGAAAACATCTCTAGGATCTGGTAAAATGATCCTAGGCTTCATCTCTAGGATTCAAAACGATCTTTGCAAAATGCAGTAAGTTGCCTAATTTCATTCTTTGGTATTGTAGAATATTGCTATTTTATGGATGAGTGTAAATAATGTATGAACTCAAATTGTTAAAGACAGTGCAAGACTGGAGTGCCAGACTAGGACTCCTGGCAACTATTCACAATTTTGTTATGGATCTGCTGTGTGATGTTGAACAAGCCACTTCCTTGTGTTCCTACTACATTTACACACACACACAAATGTATGAAGTAACAGCTACTCCCTTTGAGACAGCTACCCCCTTTGAGAAGCACTCTGAAATCACTGGTTATCAGTTCCAAAATTAGTTCAAATAGAGCAGAAGATTTGGGGATTGATTCTTTACCAAGACATTATTGAACTTTATAAAAGTTGGCTAAACATCTGCCCAAGCTTTATAATGTCTGCAGTTGTCAGACCTGCCCTCCCAAGCACAGATGTTTTGAGTGATATGGAAAGAGTTGTACAGGCTCTGAAGGAGCATCACAGAGACAGTGCAGGAAGTTGCAGCTAAACTGCTGGAATTAAAACTGGAACAGAAATAAAAGTAATTGAAGAGAACTCTCATCAGAATTTAATTTGAATGATCTTTACATAGACTAGAGCATTTGCTTATAAAATTTTACCAGCATCAATGTTTGGTAAACTATATATGCCATTACATTTTAATGTTTGATGTTGACATTTCTAGGAATGTTTAAGGACCTTTAAAAAGAAGAAGTGGAAAGAAAGCTCACAGTCAAAAACCATATTTATTACAAGATTGCCTCTTTAGAAAAGGTATGGGAATTCTACACCTCCACTATACCTCCAGGTATAACTATAACCTCAGGGAAGTAATTTCTTCTAGGTTTTTATTAGGAATACAGGACAAAGCAACCTTACAGATCATCAGATACAGTCCCTTTCATTCACATGATAAAATTTCAAATAAACTCTTATATACACTAAACAAGTGTCAATTTAACATTGGTCAAGCTTCTTCTAAAACTCTGAAGATTAATACCCATAGGATTATTTACACACTAAGTGAGTTTATTTTCAGCTTTCTTTGTCCATACCAGTATTGTTCTTCAGTGTTGAGCTCTTCTGTATCTCCAGCTGTTACTCCCAGTTAGTAGAATACAATTGTATGCCTGCTCATCTTCTTTTGCTGCATCATGTGAGTTTTCAGTCCCCTTTGAGAGAGTCCCCTAAAATGGTCTTCCTAAAATTACTTTTGCACACATGCTGAAGGTTAACTTACTCCTTTTTTGAACATTTACTATCTGTCACGTAAACAGTAGCTCAGGTGAGCTCTTATCACTCCTTCCTGCAATAGAATTGATGTTTTCAATCATGAAGAAATATTTGCTTGGTAACCCTTCACACTACATTTCCCTTTTAACAGGAACCACAACATCATGGCAACTTCACAGTGGCAACTGAATGTTAGCCATCCTTCTCTGCCGTATCCTATCAATGAATCCACAGTTACACTTCTCTGTTTTCCTGGGGTTTTTGGTTTTGGGGTAGTTTGGTTTTGGGGGTTTTTTTGCTATTTGTTCACAGATACTTGATCTTGTGATTATATTCTTAAATTTCATCTGTTTCACAGGTTTTCTTTAGGCAGTAGAACTACCAACAAATATATGGACAGAATGGCACTTAGTACTGAAATATGACCTTTTTATTTCTTGATAACATCTCCAAAGTTGCCTAGAAGATGTCTCAGGATTTCAGGGAAGAAATATGTATTTGATCTCTGTGGGACAACTTGTGATACATGTTTCCTTGCAATCACTGTTTGAAACAGTGGACTTACAAGCCAGCTAAACATCTAGCAATTTGGAATGCCAGGAAAAAAAACCAAAAACATCCAGGCTCCAAGCTCCTTAGAGTTCAGAAAAATCCAGGTTTGCTTAGTCTGAAATGAGCAACAACTTGTGTTCTTAAGAACTAGTAAGCAGCCTTCAGAGCTTTAGAAATGTAGAGATCGGTTACAAAATGGAGACAAGACCTATGTTATGCTATCATCTTTTAGATACATTTTATGAGCACCCAAGAAATCACTGTAAGCTCCTTGTAGAATGTGTATAATCTTGCATCCAATATACAAGATATATTTCACCTTTATAAGGAACCACATAGCAAGGAACATCTGCTATGTCCGCTTCTCCTTTCCTATGCTTCTAGGAACATGTCTCATTCCAGTTTTAGAGTACCCTAACAATATTCCATTAGACTGTCAAGGCAATCATTTACCTGACTCAGTTTCACATTTTCACCTTTCTAACTTCTTCTATATCCCATTTCAGGCCATTCTAAGGAACATACATTCCTTCCAGTATGTTTAAACATTCTTTCACATAAAATTCATGTTTAAAATGAAAGGTAGCAGAAATACTGTAGTTTCTGCACACAAGTGAAGAAAAGGCTTCTTGAAAAATATCTTTCTGAATTTCTGTACTCTTTCTTTGATGTACCTTGATTATTATTTTTTAATTCGTCACAAAGTAACTAGAAAATTCTAGGTGACCTTCACATCATCACTTAGGTATGGTAACTTCCTCAGTTCAACATCCAGACTATTCTGCAAACAAACACAACAACCCCCCCAAAAAGTCTACATCTTTGAGGGTGCTTGCATCCTTTCACATAAACTTTGAATGTCCATCAGGGTATGAATTTGAAGTATTTAAAATTTTTGTTCATAACATAAAAATTGGATAAAACAAATATGCAGTACCAAATAGAAAATGTTTCCTAACAGATATAACCAACTTGAAGTACACAGGTTCTCCTTAAAATAAATAAATAAATAAATCTGGACTTATCATGGACAGACTTTATTAACATCCATTGAATCACCTTCCAATTTAAGGAAAATATATTTTCTGTTGTTCCACAAAAGTAAAATTCTTAAATTATCTCAGTGCACTTATCCTTCAACAAGAAACTTTTGCTGTCTTGGGATTTTAGCATTATAACAACAAAACTGGGGGAATCAAACTTTTTTCCCCTTCCCATGCATTCCCTTTTGAACCTGTACATCAAAACTCCTTTTTAATGCCTATAACAACAATCACTAACAAAGCAGAAGAGATTTATTCTCACATGATGGAGATTACTGTGAAAACCGGGTCACTGAACTATAATTCCATATCTATACCTACTGACAAGATCTTGTCAGAAAAAAGTCAGGAAGCAGTTCAGGAAGAAAACAGAGGGAGATGAAAAGCCATGTTATTTGACTCCAGACTGAATTTATTTCTGTATTAAAAGATATCACAAATGAGTACTGTAGACAACCTAATGGTATTCCTACCACATTCTGTAGGGCAAGTTCTCGAGCCAATGAAGCTTCAGTTGCTTCCCAGAAAACCCTCTTAAAATGTATACAGCGGGCCACAATTAGTAGCAGGAGTACCTTGTGTGGGCATCAAGACACACCATGGCTCTCATTTGGCAACAACGTCCCTTGGATTTCTGGTACACATTTTGTTAAATTAGGTCATAGGCTGAGTACCACCATTAGTAGAACATACATGGAGAGGTTTCCAAAGAGAAATAACTGCTTGAGTTCAGCGATTCCGGTGCTTCAAGTTAAGCTTTTAAATAAAATCACAGTCCTGTCCTTTTTCCTCACTGCCATGGAATCTTACCACTTCTAGGCTTTCCCCTAGACAAATGCCTACATTTTATGCCAGCACAGAGCACAGAGCAAAGCTAGAGTCACATCTGACCACTTCTGCTGCAAAAGCTGAATTGGAATGCACAGGGTTCATATGAAAACCTGAGTTATCAGGTTTCTTAAACAGGGGGGGGATTGCCACTTTTTGTGAAAACCTTTTTCCCTGCCAGATTGGGAGGTAAGCTACCAAGTTATTAAAGAAACTGCCAAAGTAAGTAAGTGCTGAGCAACCCTATAGTGGATTTACAGAGGTCCTGCATAAGCTGGAGTTGCTACATACTAACAGATCAGTTATAACACCAGGGACCTTGCTTTGATGACTCCCAGACCTACCAGTGGTAGCACATTTACAAGTATATTCACCAATGTAAGCCCTAAAACACACCTCAGAGAACTGTACTTATTGGTTGCTGTTTCTTTTACTGTTTCATTTCTAGGAACACAGTAAGACAAAAATTGAAGGTGTAGAAAATCTTGGTTTAGATTAATAAATAAATAGAGAAATAAAGAAAGAATTTTCTCTATATCTTACAACCAGAAGAGAAGTCTATGCATGCCTGCAGGGTAAGTAAACAGAATCAAACCACTCCTTTCAGTAGCTAGGAACACTTCAACCAGGAAGGGTTTTCCGCATAGAGCAACAACATGCATGGAAATAGTTCATATTCTTTTCAGCTGTGAACATTTTCACTACAGTCTTTCCTTATGACACCAGTTGGTAAGAGTATTTGGGTTTTTGACCCAATAAGAATGCCGTCTAGGTCACAAGCTTCCAATTTCTCACTGCTTGAAATCTGTTCATTCCAGTAAAGGAAGTTTCCTGGAGGCAATCATGAATAGAAACATGGATAGATTAGTCTTTCATATGCATAACTACACTTTGATAGAAAGAGGGCAAAGTGTGTGAATCTGAAGTGTGCTGAATAGACTTAGATCTGCATCTCGAACCTCTAATATGGTTAGATTCTTCACTGTTGAAAAAAAAAAATCAATAAATGAAACCAGAATAAAAATGTGAAAGGAAATAAAAAAATTCCAGAATAGCAAATAATAGAAACAAGAATAAATTAAAGCTACATACTCAGGCATGATTAAAACTTAAAAAAAATGTCTTTCTCCTCTGACAGAGGGGAATGGGAACTTGCATGTGTTGAGAACACTATGTCTTCATGACATCCTTTGGTGAGACTTGTAATGCCATAATATCTTACCGCTGAGTACTTTAGGAAGGGAGGCAGCTGCAGGTAGACGCATTAAATTCACCTGTCAAAGTAATGGTTTCGCGTATTAAAATGTCAAGACCTTGCACTACAGGCAAGCGAACGCATAGTAGATTAACGACATCTAAATTACCAGTTGCACGGATTTGCGACATATTTTCCCACGCTTTTTTTTTCCCCTCTTACAATAATGAAAATGCTCATGATTTGTAAATATTACGTAATGGCTTAGTACTTTCTATCTTGAAAATTTTCCTCAAATCATGGTCTTTATAGAATGATTTAGTTCAGGATTTGATTAGGTCAAAAGGGGCATTGCCACTGGGGTAGATAAAATATGTGAGAAAAAACCCTCTGTTTGCACTAACTCCTTACAACAGACAGACTCTGACAGAATCATCACTTCTTTCCATATTTTCTAGTCAGCTTCTGAGCTCTCCAACAGAGGTAACCTTTTAAAAAAACCCAGTGGAGTAATGCAACAGCTGGTGCTTATCTCTGTCAGGAAGGTTCTCATCAGTGTTTCAGTACTGGTTTTTGCCTCTCTGTTAAGAGTGAATCCTGGAAAGGACAGTTGGCAGCACCCCAGAACATGATGAGACAGAGAGGGGGCCTGGACTGGAGAAGTCAGGTGCAAAAGAGAAAGTGACTCTACATCTGCAAAGAGACAATTATTAACTAGTTAGACTGCAAAAGAGATTAAAATGATCAGAAAATAGAGCAAAATATGACTAAATACATGTCAGAGCGAAAACAGAGATGACACATGTGAATTGCAGGTTTGCTGTATGTTCGACTAATCAATGAAATGGCCTTTTGGAATCTCTATTAGACTTTCTAATTAAAAAAAAAAAAAACAACAAACCAACATATTTAAGAAGATTCTAATAAGCAGGGGCACCAGCAACATAGCCCAGTGAAGAACATCCTGAGCAATATTTGCAGAAAAATTAGGCAAGTCATTAGCTTTGGGATTTTCACAGCCAGTCTCCTTCAACCTGAATATCTCCTTCTCCGGCATGTAGAAATTGTATGTCATAGGTCTAAAAAACATTTGAAATATTGTCTGGGAAGGAGAAACACTTAAATGGAATATATATCTTGTTAAAAATTCTTTCTGAAATACAACTGAACTATTTTTTTACTTACTGTGTCATCCACATCCTAGAGCTGGCAGGGCTCTGCAGATATTAAGTTTTATCCAAATCTCCATGTGAAACACAAAGAGGTCTGGGAATCTATACATGCCAAGCATTGCTAGCTGTTTTTATATTTGAATAAACGGTATTCAGAAAAACAGCAGGGGATGTGGGGGTAGAATAAATTTGTGTGTATGCGTAAACTTATTTGATCACTGCTTTAGCCACTGGTCACTGTTTTTACAAACCTAGAGCTGCAAGTCTTCTTCACCTAACCCAAAGATGCAGAAACCATAGTAAGTACAAGCATAGAAAATGGATAATCCCAATGAATCTTAGGATACGTTTTCACCACAAAAGCTAGACTGAAAACCAAGCAGCAAAGGGCTCTTAAAGAAGTCAAAAGATATCATATGTACTGTCAATAAACTGTTTTTTGCTTACCAGCCAGTCTCAGGGGATGATAGAGGTGAAAGGGCTTCAGAAAGGAGAGGAAATGAAGGGCATGAATAAGTGTATACACACAGAAAAAGATGAAACAAAACATATGGTGAAGCAATGAAAATAAATCCACACTGTAAAATAACACCCAAAGAAAACAGACAGCTGGGAAGAAAGAAGAACATAAATATGACATTCAAAAGGAAAAAAAAAAGTCTCTAAAAGGAATGATGTTTGAATGTTGTTTAAAAAAAAAAGCAGCTTCAAGCCTGCTCAAGTCTCATTTTTTCAATACAGTGTGGTGGTTATGGTATGGCAGTTTCTCCAGCCAATGCTACCCAAATTAGTGATGTAATTGAGTGTTTGAGTTATGAAGGCATCTAACTAGGTATCCATTTACATCTGGGAGCTGGAAAGAGAGTCTGAATAAATAAAAATAGTCATTTTGAAAAGATTTATTAAAGAACAGCTGTGAAATACTATTGTGTTTACAAATACAAAAAAAGGGTGGGGATACAGCAAAATATGTCCTTTAAAATTGGACATTTGATCATTTAGTCTCTGCATGATTTGTAAACAGCATTTTTTACATAAGCTGATAAAGAAGATTCATGCTGAAAACTTGTATATATGATGTTTAAAACATGTTATTAAGAGGCAAAAAAGGTACATAAATGGAGGGAGAAAAAATTTACAGGAAAATGCAAGCAAGTTACCAAAGTTCAAGTACAGAGTGCACTTCCGCAATGCAGATCTAATAAAGTTGAATGAAGTTCTAATAAAATAGATTTGATAACACATCTCAACATTTATTTCTGTATGTCTAGAGTATTATCCTATTAAGTGGGATCAATAGGAAGTGTTCTTTGATTATTCAGTCTGTGAACTTCACCTTTGCCTCTGAAGTTTCTCATTTGATAAGTTAAGTGCAAGAGTGCTTATCTTTTTTTCCTGTGATTTCTATCGATCTCACACATCATGATCATGTTTACCCTCACCTTAATTCTAGAAAACAGTGTTTGGCTAATACAGTGACATACACAGCAGGTTAAAAAACCAGCCAGCCAGGGAACTAAAGGGGGCCTATAGGAAAGATGGGGAAAATCTTT
>BOSO01021887.1:16330-33717 GCA_018403395.1 Gorsachius goisagi
AGTTCAAGAAAGATGAGGAACTCCTAGAAAGAGTCCAGGACGGAGCCAGACTCTTTGCAGTGGTGTCCAGCGACAGGACAAGGGACAATGGGTACAAACTGAGACACAAGAGGTTCCAGCTGAACATGAGGAAAAACTTCTTTACTCTGAGGGTGACGAACCACTGGAACCAGCTGCCCAGGGAGGTTGTGGAGTCTCCTTCTCTGGAGATATTCAAAGCCTGCCTGGATGAAGTCTCAAAGCCTGCCTGGATGAAGTCCTGTGTAACATGCTCTAGGAGAACCTGCTTTAGCAGCAGGGTTGGACTAGATGATCTCCCGAGGTCCCTTACAACCCTTGTGATTCTGTGATTCTGTGATAAGTAAAGCAAAATATATATTGCAAACAGTACATTGGAAGAACTCTTTACAAGAATAACATAAACCTACATTAGTCTCTAATAACTACTGAGAATGATGAGTATGATGAAAATTATCTGTAGCAGAATTTTATTTTGGTTCCTTTGATGTCAGTAATTAAGTACTTACATTGATAAATAAGTATAGAAGACTGTAGTAACACAAGAGCTGGAGTGGGAGATAAGCTTCAATGGAGTCTAATTAACACCGGCCTCTAAGACTTCAGCACATTCCCAGCATTTCTTGAGCTTTCCTGAGAGAAAACACTAACATGTTGAAGACTTCACCTTGGCCTCATGGTCTCCCATTACTGTGGTTGTCCTCCCACAGACAAGAAACATTTCTGAAGAGAGGCATATTTCCCTCTAAAGCACAGACTGACTTCACCTACTTCTTCATTCAGCCTCATCCAGAGAATTACCTGTTCGGAGAGTGGTGTCTCTCATGTTTTTCTGTTTAAGACATTGGCATTTAGTCTAAGACAGCCAGTTAGGCTCCCTGGGCAGTCGAGCTACAGACAGGGGCACCTTCAACTCCTTCTAGCGTAGTTGCCACAGCAGGGGCAACATCGGAGGTCCCATTCACTCATTCTCTTTCTTTCTCTTTCTGTTTTCTTACTGACACTAGAGGGAAGCTAGCTGGCTGGCTCACAACCGGCATGCGTACCTCACCCTTACCACTTCCTTCCTCAAATTAGCTGAACCGAAGATGGTATCCACACACTGTTGTTCTATAAATAAAAACATTTCCAAATATGTTTCATACAAAATATGCATTATTAGCCTCAGTTTCTGAGTAGGGTAATAATTCTAGATGTCAGACCATCCCACAGGATGTGGCTACACTTTTCTTGCCAGTTATCCTTACTACAGCGTGGTGCATGGTGTCCATATATAGAAATAATTTCAGATGGGAATACAGAAGACAAACACAAAAGGATTACAGTAGTAGGTGAACAAAAATATTTATGTCTTTATCATAAAATATCACAGAGAGCCTTTCTGATTATCGGTTGTACTATAACCTTCTGAATGAATTGCTGTGCCATTTGCTTTTTCTTAAAGAGAGAGGGAAAAAATTACCTGATAGAATAGAATGGAAAGTTAACCTGACATCCAGCTGATTGCTTACCTGAAAAAATGGCATCCACAGATATACAAAAAGCTACATATATATCCTTTTTTTTTTATTATTCCAGTTTGCTCCAACCTTACTACTGAAAAAAAGATGAAAGCTAGTCAATAGGTGCCTTTCTTGTACTGTCTATGCACATAAGTTATTTTCTTTGACTGGAATAAGCAAGAGGTCCTTCTGTAGGTGCTACAATGTGCCAGATACACAGAAAAGTATCAGTAAGTCATCAGAATGTAACAAACTCCTATGGAGGTGGAGGAACCAAAGAAAAAGATGCCTAGAAAATCAGAAGTCATAAGATGTGAATTAAAAGTTCAGATGATTCCCTGAAGAAAATGCTCACTTTTTACTAAAATATACATGCATGTAAGATGTTTCACATTGAATGATGCCATACCTTATATTGTGCACGTGTATGCATGTATAAATATAGAATTATATGTGTATACATATATCTTCCTAATACTGATATTTTCTCAGACTGGAATAATTTTTTAGAATAGTAACTATATTCCATACTATTCATAGAAATTAAACATATATTCATAACTGTTAAACAGCATACTTCTAAAATACTGCTAGTGAACTAACAAGGACAGATTAGCTGATGAATTATGTAATTTTAAGTTTTAGCCTATTATGCACTTTCTATTTATATTTTTTACCACAAACACTGAAAAACGTGTGGTAAGCTTCAAATACTCCTATTTGCCTTTTCTTTTGGAAAGCCAGTAGTAACACTGTTGATCATAAAAGTCTGTATATCTAGTCTTATTAGAGAGATTCTGTTTTCTTTGAAATAGGAACTTTCCAGGCACTGGTATTTCAGATGCAAGCCAACATCTATTAGCAGCTAGGACTGCGAAGCTGCAGGCTAGGTAGGACTGGAGTAATGCCTCCTGTGATTGGTACTGTTAATGCCTTTTTTCCCTGAGTACTGGTTCTGGATAGTATTCACTACTTTGGTCTGTAGTGTCTGGCTTTTTGTAGAGTACACTGCATCAGTGAAAACAAACAAAAAATACTGAATTGCAGAAGTCTCCTCCTAATATGACAAATTTCTCTAAACAAGTTTATTTATGAAGCCATGGAATTTCTTTTCCAAACAAGTCTGCCAGCCACACAAAGAAATGGCTTAGTGTTGGACTAGAGGGAATACATGAAGACTAAACTCCACAGGAAAGCAGAGAACTTATTTTCTTTTTTATTAATGAGCAAGAACTTACGTAAAATGAAAGGTCTAGAAATAATAGTATCTCTGTAGCAATAGAGGTACTCGGTTTAAATTGTGCTTGAATGTTACAGAACTCCTTCTGTAACCAGTATAGCTATGTATATGAAAGGTGGAGTGTCATTACAAATGAGCCAGTATTTTATCTACTTCTAGCCATTCGATAGGCATTTGGTCTAAGCTTGTAATCTAAACAATTTACAGAGTCAGTGGAAAGAGCCAAACACTTCCAGAGGGGGAGTCAGCCCTCCTGTGTAGGTGTCTAAGACAGAGGGGGATAAATTAGCAGCTAGAGATGCCTGGCTGTTTCAAATGACAAGAGCAAGAAATAAGTTAAATAGCTTAGACCAGATGCCAAATCTTAGACAACTAACATTAAGTAAATCTCACATTGAGTATCTGCACTAAATAGGAAAAACGAAATTGAAGAGTCAATGTTGCTATGTCCAAATTTGCTTAAATTTAGTGAGAGTTTTTTTCCTCTTCCACATATCTCAAATGATGAAAAGATGAACATCACTTTTATTGCATGGTGTACCTTCTGTTTCATCCATTACTTCTTACAACAATAAAGTTAGAATTATATCATTACAGCAGGAGTCTGTTTTGAGAGATGTCCACATTTCTTCACTGAGAAAATGAGATTTTGCTTTGGCCATGCAAGCTCCTTTGTTACTCCCTAATATTATTCACACATTAGGCAGGGCTTTGCAAAAGTCCAGCGTTACACTTCAGAACTGCAGACAGAAGTTTAGAGGCTTTGAAGATTTGAAGAATCTTTGAAAACCTGGTCTGGTGACCCCTTTCCAGAGCCCACTGGGGTCACTGGAAATCTTTGCATCTGCTTCAAAAGGCCCTGGATCAAATCACACACACTCCACCTCTCATATGCATAACTATGCTCAGTTCAAAAAAGAGGTTTTTAGTATCAGAATTGAAGGAAATTTTAAATTGACTGCACAGAGATACTAAATCTCCCCAGACTCTCTGCTTAAAATATATGAGCTCCACCATGTTTCTATGTTGAAATTGGCTTTGCTACTCCATGCTAGAAAAAAGTGTTTAACATTCTGCAGCTGTCTATGCAATGCTGATCTGCAGCCAGAATGAATAATTCTAAAAGGCTGATGTTTGAACACATACTACAGCACAGCAGAATTAAAGGTGAAAGTTCAAGTGCTGCAATTTCAAACTATTGATCAATGGTAATTTTTGGCACCCTTGGGTTAGTCAGGCTGGCATATGGCAAGCAAGCAAACCGCGAAGGTTAAGTATGAATCATCAATACCAATGTAACTCACCTTCTTTAGTTTTCTTAGATTTACAAAACTGTTACTGTTAGGTTGTCTTTCTCCTGGGTACTTGCTGTGTGCATCACAGCAAGGCATATCTTGAAGACCATGTCTTCTGAGCATATCAAAGTAGAGGCAATATTGAAAAGGAGAGCTGATTGTCTCTGTTCTTACCAATTTGTTGGATACCTTGAAAAAAGACATGTACATGTTATTACTACACTTTATTACATCAGGGAAGCCTCAGTTTACCTTCCACCTACCCTCAACCTTTCAAAATTGTTATCAGAAGATCTTAATCTACAGTTGTGTTGTTTGGGGTTTTTTTTGTTGTTGGTTGTTTTTTTTTTTATTACACCTAGAAGTTATAGAAAAAACGCCGTCTCATGAGCTGAATATTTACCAGACCTTGTTTATTAACATACTTTGGTTAATACTCATTTGGCAAGGTTTCAAGAAGGACATTGAGTATGATAAACTAAATGATCACTTTATTATTCAGCAGCCATCCATTCACTATCATGTCATTTACTATTACTCACTATGAAGACATTTAAGATTACTCCTTTCCTCAAGATTCCTGTCCTTTTGGAGAGCATATAAGATCTGGGTTGGGGTCATTTGCAAGAATATCTGGCATGATTCTACTGTTTTCAAAAGCAAACATATTAGGAGGAAAGAAACTTTTTGCCTTTCTATAGTCCCTCTGTAGTTTCATTACAAGTGGTTATTTTATTAACTTTTTACTCTAAATAATCTATGTACATTGTAAGTCAGTTGCTGATTTGCATGCCAAAAGCAGATACCATTCATTTTGTAACAATACAGCCTGTAATGAAGTATTGTGATAGCTAATAACAGGCCATAAGCTTTGTACTGAATTTGCAAGGCTCCAGGACTGTGGTTTGTCAGGTGTTTTCTGTCTAAACTTTTCCTGACCTGCCTGCAACTTTGTTTTACTTGGTTTACCTGTGACTGTAGTTTCTCTAATTGAGCAGGTGTCTATGGCTAATTTGTTTTACTTTCGTTTATCTTATTATGGTACAATCATAGTTTTATATAGACAGTAGGAACAAGCAGTTATTCCATGTATAACAAGATATTTACGACGACTCTCACATGAAATTATAGTGTAGAGAAATACAGACCTGGATACCAGGAGCCTTAAGAAGTGGAGATGAATGGTGTGACACAGAGTACAGGCATGGGATGATAAGAGCTGCCAGGAGACCACACAGCTATAAACAACTCAACTTTGGTCACTTAAACAAATGCAGAGCTGGAGCTGCACAAAACTGCATTTAGGAGTTACCAGGAGAACACAGAAGTAATGATGTCAAACATACTAAGTCACCACGTATGGTAAATCTGGATGTTACATGGAGCTGCAGAGTAAAGAAGTAAGAGCAAGGTGTGGAAGTGTGCAGGCAAATATATAAAAAAAAATGACCCCAAGTGCATCCTAGAGTAAGAGAGGAGTAATCATCAACAAGAATGTCATGTTCCTCCAGCGGAAAGACTCCAGATGCCAATGTCTCACTGTTAAACCCCACAACCAGAATTAAACCTCCAACCTTACAGCCCTGAGAAGGAGAAGGGCAAGCTCATCAGGAAAAAAGGCAAAACCTAAATGTGTACATTTAGTACATTGCTAGTGTTTTTTTATTCCGTAACAATTCAGTCTGGACTAAGATTGATTAGATTCTTAAGATTTCCATTATATCAACAATAAATTATTGTCTTTGCTTAAATATATATAAGAAGTACTTTCTCTTTGCCTATAAACAAAATTTTGTGGATAAAACAATGCCTTTACTAAAGCTGAAGATAAATACTTTCCAGGAAATCCATTTCACCTTAGAAATATTTCAGTGATGCTTTGATCATTTTCCCCTTGTTTTACAATTGTCATGCTTTACAGAAAAGATACTCTGTCTCAAAATAAACATCCAAACATAGTTTGAGAGAAAAATACCTTTAAACATATATTGAATGACTTTATTTCTGAGCTGCAAATAAAAATGGGAAGTTTTCATCTCATCAAAACAGGAGGGATGAACATTTTATAATTACAAAGCAACACAAGCAGGTTTAATATGTGTCTAGGAGAACTTTTCAGCTGTAGTTTATATTTCAAATCCTATCTGGAAGTTTTAGGGGAGTTTTTTGTTGTTCCAGTTCTTTCTTCAAGCATTTTATGACATCAGCAAAGAACAGTTATTGACTAAAGCTGTGAATAAAATCTGGGATAAAAAAAAAAGCTGTGCATGGAAAAAGAAAATAAGAAAGTTTTATCTTTATGTAGTTCCACTGGGGGGGGGGGGGGAGAAAAAAGAAGGGAGTGAGAAAATGGAAAAGCAAGTCTCTTTTTCATATACACAAACAGACTTTTCTTACACAGTCTTTTCACTTCAAGAAAAATAACACTATTTTTTTCAAAGAGCCAATGCATTCATCATAATTACATTACTACTGAAGTCTCTGGTGTCACATGTGCAGTACCTTATCAGTGTTCTTTTCTACATCAAGATATTAGAATTTCTCATATGCATAGCATGAGTCTGAATTTCCTTAACTTACACGTTCAGTTTGAGGATAATCACAACAGCTCTGTGAGGTGCATTTACCTAATGAATGTGCTGACCTAGCATTGATGTGATACAGCTTTATCTGGAAAACTAAAACTAAACTAAACTAAACTAAACTAAAATACATCCCAAAAACCTCCAAACATTGAAAAGACTCTAGCCTTTCCTTGCCAGAATTCCAGAGATGTACCTAATGCAATACATTCACTGACCTTTATCAGAGGCATATAGAAGTAAATTAGAAGATATTTTTCATCTCCATGGAGTTGTTCAAGATAATATTCTCCTAGCTCTTGAGAAAAAGTTCCTAACAATTTTCTTTTTCTGCTTTAACCCTTTTGCTCTTTGAAGGAAGAATTTATTTTTCTTTTTCCTTTCATTAAAATCTTTATCCTTCAGGGATTCAGCACCACAGGTCCGGTCTCTTTGAAGAGTGCCTTAATTACCAGGTTGTAAAACTCTCTGAGCAGAGGTTATGGACTGAAGAGACGCCTGTTCTTACATCAATACACATTCCACTATGAATTGTACAATGGGGGTAAAACTAATTCCAGATAGTGTCTTCTGCCAAGAGATGACCATGTCCATTGAATACTAGAGTCATATACACTTGCCTCCCTTCCTCTGTCATTCAGTTACTTATTTCATTTACCGTAAAACAAAATCATGTGGGATAACTTCTTCCAGTCCTGCAAGCCTTAAGGTTAACATATACTGGTAAAAAAAAGCTAATTAAATCATCTCAGGAAGTAACCAAGATATTAATCCCTGCATTCTTATTCTGAGGATATGTGTTCTAGCTCAAGAGGATTATGCCACTAAAGATGCAGGCAATTATGCAGGTGCAAGCAGCAGTTTAAGGATATAGGTGAAACCCTCAGATGGGTACATAAACTGATTCAAGTTCATGTCTCCTACTCTACTGACTTCAGTTTTGTGAATTCTACTTTCACACCTGGGTAAGTATTTCAGGTCCTACTCAGCGCAAAACATAAATCCTTCAATTTCTACACAAGATTCTACCAGAACAGAATTCTAGTTGCTTAAAACAGTTCTTCAAAATCCCTCCAATGCTTTAGCAGGACCTCTAAAGTGATGACTAAGCAACTGACAAAAAATAAAAGTAATTGCTGCTTGGACTCAACTCATGAAAGTCTGTCTTCCCATTTATCTGTGCTATCTTCCCCATAAATATAAAGAATCCAAAGAAACAGATTAAACACAGAAAGAGTTAGCAAAGATAATAATAATCATCTCACATTGTGTGGGATGACTGTTGAAACTATATATTTTATTGCAACTGATATCAAACCTCTTTTGTTGTCCTGCAGTGAGCCAAACAGTTCTGTCAAAAAACAGTTTCCTGGTTTTTTCACCCTCCCACTAGGAAACAGCTACCGTCGACTATCTCTTCCATCTCTGTCCAAAGCAATCAATAGAGAGAACACAACTTCCAATCTTCCTAGACATTTGGAAGCCTATATTCATCGTAACTGTCAAATTCTTCAGAAGTTAAAGCAGGCACTGAACCAGCACAAGCTATAATCTGGAATATGTTTGACACATTCCTGTATTTAAAGTACCCTAGAAGATTGTAGTTTAAAAGGAAAGAAAGGGGGGAAAAGGAAAAAAAAAAAAGAGAAAAAAAGGAGAAGGGGGGGGGAGAAAAAAAATATCAGTATCACTGTTTTTCTTTCCTGTGAAGCAAGAAATCCCTTAGGAGTACAATGGGACTATTTCTGTCTGCTGTACTTTACAATCATCCAGAAGCTGAAGTTTTTATAATAAAAGATGACTCCCTAGCCTTAGTTGATGAATGGCTATAATTTTCCATTGGACATCCTGAATCATCTAGCTTGCCACAGCAGAGAAGCTCTCTAACTCTGAATTGAAGGTTTAATTCTAAAACGTGAGACTCCACTGCAGAAAGGTAACACATTGGCTGTGAATCCTTGACATTCAAGTACTGTTGAGAAAAAAACCCTAATGTTATTTATTTACAGAGAAGAGGATTCTGGAGTGAACTTAGTAATTTTAATGCAAACTAACTGGGGTCCAAAAGAAGATACAGAACAGGACAAAGCAGAGCCCAGGAATGAGCACTTCCACAGATCTCAAATGTAAAAACATTACCAAGAGTATGTGGTACTAAACAGGTCAAGACATACTGACACACATTAATAACGTGGGAGTAGGTTTATGGGGCTCTAAAGCCCAGGTAAGGTAAATCCTACTCAAACTATTGTCTTATAGACAAATCCTACTCAAACTATTGTCTTATAGACAGAGGCCCTATATGCTGTAGCTGTTCTGTAAGCAATCATCTTTCATGCTATTCTTCCCCAGAAATAGGAATTTGGAAGCAAAGAGGCTGAATAAAAGGGATCATCCGTTACTGAAGTGGTACCAACAAAACTCTGAAAAAGTAATTAATGTTTTTTGTTTACAAAACTGCAAAACTCTAACATCAGTAGAACAAAATAATGTGATAGCCAATATTATTCATAACTGAAACTGGCTTTGGAGATAACAGTGGGGCATACTCAGTTGCAAAAACAGATTGGTGCCTGACAGAGAGCAAGAATAATGGCAATATTTTGTAAGATGGAAAATAAAGGTGAGGACTATGGTACCAAAAGAGAGACAAGTGCAAATGTGTAATCAAGATAGACTTGTGAGAGGAGGAAGCCATGATATAGTTAGGGCACCTTAATGAATATCTGAGTTTTGTTGCTGGAGTATGACAGGCTAAATCCCCTATGCCTTGACAGTTAGTGAAGGCCATGGTCAATGTCCTATAGATCTGAAGGATGCAGGACAACTACCAAAATCTTTCAGTGCTTCAGTTCCTACATCTACGGTAAAAAATGCTACTTCCTTTACCTTTTCTCAAATCTGCAAGTACACCTGTGAACATATGTGTGTCTCTGGGGTACATGCTCATGTTTGTTCCTGGTTGGACCTGCAAACGGGAATGCAGCGGCCATGTCCCTCAGCCTGGTCAGAGGCCCCAGGTCCCCATGCAGTGGGCTGGTCTCCCAGGAGCATCCTGGGATGGAGCAGCTGGAGAAGGCATCCACGCTCTTATATCACTTAACACTCTCCTCCAGATGAGATTTCAGTTGGCATATTTATTGATGCCAGGAAGTTCAGTGCAGAGCACTGTATGTTTCACCTTCATCATTCTAGTATACCTTTTAGATCTCATCCTTACACTACAGTTCAAATCTAGATTTTTTTTTTTTTTTTCCAATAGCAATCATATGGTTTGGAAGACTTCAGAGTCCTCAGATTTTTCAATCTAGTCAGTCATCAGGACAAAATAATTCTTCCTATGAAATAGAGAGCCCCCATGCATATTATGTGGGAAATCCTAAACTCACTGAAGTCAATGACAGAGATCTCATGTGAGCAGAATCAAGATTTCATTATCCATATGTAGCAATCTCATACATTTTACATTGATTTTAAAAGCTTGAGACCCACACAGAATTAATATAGAATAAAACAATCCAGATTTAAGTGGATGCAAGTTATTTCTTACCAAGTAGTAGGACAGTGGTCTTTTTTGACTACTAGCCAGCTGGTAAGCTGTTTATTGATTTGTAAAGTAAATGCCAGCTTCAGCTTGGTACGTACTGAATGCCCCAAGAGTCTGGCAAGCCAGTCACACTTGGCAGATTTTCATAGTCACTTGCCAAGACCAAATCAGGCAAGTGAGAAGCAAACACTAAGCCTGTTTTTTTTTCCAAGCACAAAACAGATTTTTTAGGAGGGGGAAAGTGTTGTTATAAATGATGAGTCCTTTATCTAGCATGCTCAAAATACAGTTGTGACTAGAGATATGTGGGTGGACTGGCAAATAGTCATTCAGTTTCCATTTGAGGGCAGTAAGAAAATCCTTTTTTCCTAAGTGTCAATAAACTCATGGCCAACTCTATAAATAAGCACCAAATGGATTTTGTGGGATGATTTGATTTCCATTAGATTCCATCTTCAAATATTAGTGATGTCTGATTTTCTTATTTTTACTTCCAACAAATGGCAGCTGCTATGAAATGTAGACTTGTGAGAGTGCTGCACTTTAAATGAAAAATTAACTGAAGGCAAAACCCTAAGAGCAGTTTTCAGCTTTCAGGTGGCATTCAAAGCTGCATTCTAGCAAGGGTCATTTTATCTGCACTGCTGTAACAAGGACTAAAACAGATATTCAGGTTTCCTGAAAGTAGCACTATAAAACATTTTAAATAATAACTTGACCCTGTACCTTCAATAAATTTGCCAGGGTGTGATCGGAAAAACACAAGAATTATTCCTGTCTCTAGGAAAAATGCAGGACTGAAAAACAGGCTAATTATTCCCATAACAGATCTGTGCAATTTCTTCTGCAACCTGTAAAGCATAAGAAATAAGTATTTAAGGAAACAATAGTTTTAAAAATCTACAGGGAAAGCACCCTAGACTAACGATCTTTAACACAATCTTCCATTTAATTGCATTAAAAAAAAGGTTATATTAAATGGAGAAAAGATACTTCCATCACTTTTAATCATCTCTCTATCTTTAAAGACCATACGCAGTATGCAAATTAAGTTCTTACCAAAAAAACAGTATCTGCAGGATCGAGTAGTTTCTCCATATATTGGTTTACATCTAAAAGTTTAAATATGGATTCTGAAATATACTAAACTCCAATGGCTCTGATCCAATAAAGTACTTTACTGGCTTACTACATAACTGCAGGAGATCCCTGCATGCATTACTGTGAATATAATTTATTTGTGTATTTTGTGATAGGTACATCCAGAACAGTTAGCACCACTGAGAACCCAGACACAGTATTTTCACATCTTTCTCGGATCACCATTTGGATAAAACTGTGGTTCTAGACTGAAAGTGGCTATGCAAAAATCTGAGTAATATTTTCATTTTGTGTTTTCAGGCCCATGTCTAGTTAGTGTATTGAACAGAATGACATGACTTATTTTTCACCTCTCAAGTCTGCTGGTAATACTGTGAAGAGGAACATCTGCAAATTATTATCTTTTTTTTTTTTTTTTTTTTGTCCATCATCAATGGAATTATTTGGTACATTTCAGTGGTATGCCAGTGTGTTCACAATATAATTATACTGAATCTCAGATCCCGAAGTCAAGTTTACTCACTTTGGTCGGAGCAGGGAGTCAAAGTTAAAAATACCTTGTAATGTATTTCCTAACAAAGCAAGAAGATATCCTCAAACTGTTGGTGAAGAAAGGTCACTTACCATGAAGTCCACTACCCAGATATCACAGAGAGATACTGTTGCATGTAGAAATCTATGGGTGGGGAAAAGGTATTTAATAACAACAAGAAACTAGCTAGTACATATAGCTTTCAGTACATCTGTCACAACAGAGGGAATTTCATGTTTCTATAAACCAAAGCACAGAGCAAAAAAAGCACCTAATGTACATGTAGAAATGCAAATCTTACACAGATGAGTCTCCAGAGCCTTCAGATCTTGAGTTCCTGAAATGGGTAATGGTACCACATGGAAGAAACTCCAACAACACAAAGTTTCCTGCATTTTTTTTTTTTTTTCAGATCAGCCTTCTCTGGTTGGAAACAGAGTTTGCATAAAACAAAGGATGTAGAAGCTGAAGAAAGTATGAAGATAAGGAACTAAGTGACTGGGAATTGGTACTGTCATATGTTGCTTCTGTACTAGCAGTATTTTTAGTTACTTTCATTTTAATGCAAGTCTAAACACAGACGGACAGCAGGTATTCTGGTCTCATATATCTTTACCTACATATCCATTAGTACAGCTTGTATGTCTGTGTACAACCTTATTGACTTTGCTGAGAAAACTCAGAGCATTTAATGCCAGCAAATCATTCTAGAAAAAGACCTGATATTTATTATGCTTTGCATAGACTTTTCTTACACTACATATGCACAAAATAATTCTATGGGCTATGGAAAAAATACTCCTGTAATTGAAACTTTGCAGACAACCAAGAAATGTGAATGGAATTGCATTTGCACTGATTACATGTATGTACATGAACACATATGCAAACTTTCTGACAGCATCAGTGTTGTTATTCTGGTCATCAAGCTTAGTATTTGTTTCATTTTAGAAAAAAAAAAATATTCCTGTGTCCAAAATAATTTATTCAGAGATGGATGGATTAATTCATTCTATAAAAGTAGGGTGTGAAGACCATATTGCAGAAAATTTAAATTCAGTTCAACCTTTCATATATTTACACTTTTATGGCAGAACTGGATCTCTGTAGATGGGTTGTCTGTATTCAAAGAAATTTATACCAAAGATTCTGTAATCACTGTGGGCTTTTTGTTTTTATTTTCAAGAAAGGAAATGGGGAAGACACAGTGGCTTTGTACATAACACTAAAATTTTTTGTACATTGGTTAAGTGCATAAAACAACATGAGCCCTTCATTCTTCTTGTTAATATCATATTATAAATTTCTACTTTTTAAGACAAGCAGACGAAAAAAGAAGCCTGGGATACATTTCTTACCTTTCCATCAAACTTCTCCATCTTAAAGCAAGCAAAGTGCTGAACCAAAGAGTAAAACCAGAAAACCTATAAACCAGAAAAACTATAAAACTATAAAATAAAGCAAAATGTGATTGCCACTGGCAAGATCTATTTAAACCCTCTAAAAGCTGTAAGTAACAACTTTTTCATTCTGAAAATTAACCAGATTAACATAGTGATCCAGTTAAAATGACAATAACTATGTTTTGCAGAACAGTTTAAATTTTGAAACTCAGGAGTCACGTAATACTTCTATTGTTTATGTGCATAGGGACAACTCCCACTCAGAGAAAGAAAAATTCTAAAGATCAGACAGAGACTGACATATGCCTATTAAAAGATGATTGATACATGGGAAATTAATTTAAGAAAGCTAATATTGGAAAGAAAAGGTGGCTTTTCTGATACATGATCTGTTGAATGTTGAATCACTTATTGCATGCATCTTAGTAGGTTGGGATTAAGCTAACTGCTGTACAGGTTTTTGGAGGACAGAATCCACAGATCTAACTTCTAGTTATGAATACCTATCTTGTGAATCTTAGTGTATAGATGACAAGAAACTTAAAACTTCCTGTGGTCAGGTAAGAGATGTATAGTCAAAGAATATGTTTTTTTCATTGCCTGTTACATATATTTCTACCTCTAAGTTTTCTTGTGCAAGGTGTGCATCATTTGTTTTACGTGATAAATCCTCAGAGTCACAGAATTCTTAAAATTATTTATTTTTTGTCAGTGTCAGTTTAGAGTGGAGGAAGGATATGATCAGTGTCAATGTCACATATGCAAAAACTGGATGAACATAACTGGATCAAAACATGACTCACTGCATTAATAGCACCCTTCTGGGCATTACAGCAGTATCTCGTAAGTTTAAATGGATTCAATCAATCCTACCAACAGTCAAAATATATTCTCAGTCTAAACTGTGTCACTGTGATATAGCACAGTTACAAGAGTCTTAGAGACAGATAAAAAGGAGAAGTCTGAATACCGCTTTTCCATTTTATCAACAAGCCTACAGAAGTCTGTATGCAAACATGATATGCCCTACCTTGTGTGTACTAAAGCAAATCCTGCCGTATTTAACTGAGACATTCCAGATTCATCTAGTGTAGTAAGAGAACAGTGTTTGACTCTTTAAGGAACCTAAGTAGGGCAGATGTTGTTATTTCAGAATAATGTATTGCAGGAAAATTATTATACGCATCAGTTTCTTAAACTTGCCAATGACAATTCTTAAACTGCTCTTAAAAATCTGTAAACATTTGATAACAATGGAATCTTCCCAATTTGAAATTCTGTCATATCAGCTTTTGACAAAGCAAATTTTTGTTAGTGAAAACCAAGAAGCCTGAGATGTATTCAGCTGAGGGTTTTTCTTTCTGTAGTCTGTTAAATGTCTACTTTATTTTTGTTTCAATGTAGTATGAATAACACTGCAAACACTTACTGTGGCTGAAGTGAAATAACTGATGTTTTTGTCCTTCAAAAAAAAAAAAAAGTCAAAATCTCATTGTCATAGCTAACAGTAAAAAGATGAGAATAAATGAAAAATAAAATGAGATAAAAAACATACATAAAATCAAAGAAATCTGAAAAATCTTCTGCAAAGAAAATTCCCAAAAGAGGTCTAATAATTTATTTATCAGACCTGAATATATGAATATATTTTTGCCCAGTTGAGGAAAATCTACTTTGAAATTAAAAGAATGCCAAACTTCAGGGATAATACCAGAGTGCTAATCACAGGGACTTTCAAGACTATCTTTCTAGTGTATTCAAAGCTGCAAGGAGCGTGGGACTGAAATATGAGACCAACCCAATCTTCATGACAATAGTAAGTTCATGGGGCAGAAAGAGAACCTTGCTCAGTATTTTGCTAGAGGGTTATGTACTGAGTCTCTAACGATGTGCACCTCTCATCACTATGGATATATATCAGGAATTTTTCTTAGGCTGAGGTAAGAAAATAATCCACTTGTTAATGTATACAAATGCTTAATGAATATAAATATTTAATGTTCATATTGATATTTTAATCAGTGTAATGATGATGCTATATGAATTATTTCTTTAACTGTTTTACTGATTGTCTCTGCTATTTACTATAAGTTAACAGTTACAGATGATATACTCTTCTATTTAATTCTGAATTCTCTCTTCCTTTCTGTCTCTTACAAGAAAGTGTTTTGATTTATTAAATTGTATCTTACAAATAGTTAAATCATCTCATCAAAACATATTCCCTATTTAAACTCATCATGGCAAAGCACTGTGCATACATGATCAGCAGTATTCTTCACCATTTACTGTGTGAATGGATACAGCTATCATATTCATAGCTATTCACAGTCAATGGTTTTGAATATGCAAGCAATGCTAAATTTTATAGACTGCTATTTGAATAATTTACATTTAAGTTTTCTGGCCCATCTGAAATAAGGAGAAAGAAAAGAAAAAAACCTTAAAATCTGGAGAACAGTAGGAGCAGATATCTAATAGAATATTTCTTCCATAAAGTAAAGACAATATATGGCATGACTAAAATTTGGATGCTAATATATGCTTCTACCTCACATTGCAGAATTTATGTTATTTACAGTAATGTGTTGTTTTCATTTATGTTTAATATGTATCTATTAGTTAGTATTAGTAATTTCTCAGTGTAAAATAGGTTAAAACTAGATAGCTCCTTGGGATACATTAGTCATCAGAAACCTAGTCATGAAAACTCCAACAGGAATGCACTAGGCTCTTTCCAGTAGAAATTTTATGTCCTTGATGCTTCTCTCATGCATGTCACGTGCTTTCTCAGCCAATCAAATCTGTTAGCAAAGAGTAGCTAAATTTATTTTAAAGATTTTATTTGGGTTTTATCTGTCTTTCACATAATCATAGAATCATAAAATGCTTTGTGTTGGAAGAAACCTTTAGAGACCATCTAGCCCAAACCCCCTGCAGTGAGCAGGGACACCCGTAACCAGATCAGGTTGCTCAGAGCCCCATCCAACCTGTCCTTGAATGTTTCCAGGGATGGGACCTCCACCACTTCTCTGGGCAGCCCATTCCAGTGTTTCACCACCCTCATTGTAAAGAATTTCTTCCTTATATGTAGTCTAAATCTACACTGTTTTAGTTTAAAACCATTACCCCTCTTCCTGTCACAACTGGCCCTGCCAAAAATATTGTGCCCATCTTTCCTATAGGCTCCCTTTAAGTACTGAAAAGCTGCAATAAGGTCTCCCCACAGCCTTCTCTTCTCCAGGCTGAACAAGCCCAACTGTTAGCTTTTCCTCATAGGAGAGGTACTCCAGCCCTCGGATCATTTCTGTGGCCCTCCTCTGGACCCGCTCCAACAGGTCCATGTACTGGGGACCTCAGAACTGGACGTAGTACTCCAGATGGGGTCTCGACAGAGCAGAGTAGAGGGGCAGAATCACCTCCCTTGACTTGCTGGCCACGCTTCTTTTGATGCAGCCCAGGGTACGGTTGGCTTTCTGGACTGCGAGTGCACATTGTTGGCTCATGTCCAGCTTTTCATCCATCAGTACCCCCTCAGCAGGGCTGCTCTCAGTCCCTTCATCCCCCCAGCCTGTACTAATACGGGGGGTTACCCTGACCCAGGTGCAGGACTTTGCACTTGACTTTGTTGAACCTCATGAGGTTCACACGGACCCACTTTTTGAGTTTTTCCAGGTCCCTCTGAATGGCATGTCTTAACTAGGAGTTTCTTTTAAAAACATCATTGCTTTTTGACTTGTGATATAAATAAGGCAGAAACCAGTGAGCAGATTTGCACTGATAGCATCTGGCGTCCTTTCATATGGGGGAAAAAATATCATTTTCTTCATGCTTAGCAGTTTCTGATCTTCCAAAAATGGTCCTTATCTGTTCTGTCTGCCAAAAACACAGTATCAAATACTGAGTAGTCCAAACTGCTAACCAGAGGGGAAGGATCAATATCTTAAGAAAACTCTGAAGTTGGGTGTCCTGGTTTCGGCTGGGATAGAGTTAATTTTCTTCCTAGTAGCTGGTATAGTGCTGTGGTTTGGATTTAGTACTAGAAGAATGTTGATAAACACACTGATGTTTTTAGTTGTTGCTAAGTAGTGCTCAGACTACTCAAGGACTTTTTGAGCTTCTCCTGCTCAGCCAGGTGCATAACAAGCTGGGAGGGAGCACAGCCAG
>BOSO01021888.1:0-12526 GCA_018403395.1 Gorsachius goisagi
TCTGTCTGGTTAGAGGGGAGTGATAGAGCAGCTTTGGTGTGCCCCTGGAGTCCAGACAGGGTCAAACCACCACATTAGCAAAGGGACTTCCTTTGTTTTCAGAAGGATGCAGATGGATGTCACCGAAAGGAAACAATCTGCCTTCCTAATATTGTTCATCTTCCCCTCTAGCATCTCTCTCCCTGATTCATGCTCTCTCCAACTGCTGTGTTAAGGTTTCAGATAATTCTTGAACCTCATTCTCTCTATCATCTATAGCTAGTATGCCAATTTGATGTCCTCATTGAAGAGCAGACAAAGAACTCCCTTTCTAGGGCCAGGCCAGTACTAGACAGAATTGAGATCATACAATTTCGTCACTGAGAGTGTGGTTGGTCACTGGAACTGGATCTCCAGGAAAGTGGTCATGGCACCAAACCTGTCAGCGTTCAAGGAGCATCTGGATGACACTCTTAGTCATATGATTTAGTTTCATGTAGTCCTGTGAGGAGCAGGGAGTTGGACTCAATGGTCTTGGGTCACTTCCAACTTGAGATATTCTATGAGTCTATGAATTTAAACATGCACAGGTCATTCAGCCCTCCTCAAAAAGTAGTCACTCTATGCCAGTTATTCTGGTTTTTTAAGTTTATTCTGTGTTTTCCTTAGATGATCTGCGGTCTGCTTTATATTTCTTTGGATCTCCTGGGAAATGATGTCTCAAAGAATCCTTGGGTTATATTTAGGTTTGGGATCAAGGCATACAACTTTCTTCAAAGTGGAAACACCTTCTATTGCTCAAGTATAGAACATAATACAAACCTTGACTCACACTGTTGTTGCTGATATACAAAACTCCTCAGTTTTTCCATTTTGGTGTCCTCACATCTTTGTCTTGCTTCTTTCTACTTCATGGGGTCCCATGTCCATGTTCATTTTCATGTTCTTGATATTGCTCTGCTGGGCAAAAATCACAACAAAAAGTAAAATTAGTCAAGACTATTCATACCTTAAATGGGTTAATAGAGTTTCATGACACTGAAGCTGAGGTTTTTTAAGTGGATCAGATGAACTCACTCAGTTTTTTAGGGTAGAATATCTTGTAGTAGAACACCCACCTGCAAAGACAGAAAGCTATGTCCCGTTCCCTTCTCTACCTGAAAATTTTAAATCAGTGTCTCCATTTCTCTAGAAAATGGCCAAGCACCAAGCTGCCAAGTATTGCAGAATGATGTTGCTTAACTTTTGATTGTTCTTAAGTCAATGATGGTGGTTTTCAAGCAACACCAGTGACAGACACATGGAATAAAACTCAGGCACAAATAAGGGCTGTTTTTCATTCATTCCACAACAGTTTGACATCATTTGTTGAAAAGTTTGTGTGAATAGTGGTGATCAGATGTTGATTTTCATCTACATTTACCTCTAAAACAATTATAATTTGACCCCCCCCAGAAGTTTTACAGTTCCCTCTGGTTTCAAGACACAGGCTTCAGACAGAATAAAATGTAGAATTGATTTAGAGTACTTTTCTGAAAGCTATTCTCTAAGAATTATGAGCTGTTTGCAAGAAGCTTTTGATAAAATATTATGCCTTACTTAGTGCAATGGGTCAGAATATCTTTAAAATAGACTGTCATAAAAACTAGGACAATGGGGAAAAAATAAGAAGAAAAAAATCAAAGCTTTGCAGAAGAAAGTTATGGCAATAAAGGGTATTTTCATTCATTTATTTTTGGGGCTTTTCACTGGCCAAAACACTGGGCTTAAACCAATATGTTTCAAAAATGGCACTGATTTGCCTGTTTGACTGAAGAGCTAAAATAAGCAGATGTTTGCCCATCTGCCATCTGTCTGTCTGCCAATGTCCAAGAAAGCACAATTCAAAACCGCAGTGTCTGAGGTACCTCTATGCCACAAGTATTTGCAACTGAAAGCATTTTCTGTGCAAATGTTTGCTACACAATTTAGAAAATACACAGAAATCCTCAGTCTGATTGAAGAAGTAATAAGTTGACTACCAAAAATGATTGACTGCATTTCTTTTTATACATGTCATCTTCTTGCTTGGTGTTTCTTATAATGGCAATAAGAAATCTCTGTTATTGGTTCTAAGATGACAAAACAAGTGGATACTACTTACTGATGGGCATCAAACTCTAAACATAAATCCTTGTTTAGAGATAGCAACAAAAGGCCACTTCAATAGGCTCTGTAGTTGTATATACGACACTAAAGCAAAAATATTATTCAGGGGTTTAGAATTTCAGAAATGAATGGATTAATTTTATGCAGAATCATGTCAAAAATGATTGACATGATATACATAGGAAAAAAGAAAGACCAATACACTAATATGATAATACTTGATTTGTATTTAACTTTACATTTAGATTTTTCTGGAATTAATATTAAAATTAATATTAATTAATATTAGTATTAATAATATATCACTAATTTTTAATTATTATTACTACTATTATTATTTCCTGCCACTTAAGAGAAAGATGTGCTGAATTCAATAATGAAATGATAAAAAAAAAAGTAAATATTTCCTACCAGAAAATAAGAGTAATATGTAAGTGACAACAGAAGTAATATATTGTAGTTATCTAGACTACCTGCAAAGTGGTAGGCATCCTCTTTTTCTTTGGACATATACTAGAGTATAGCATTGCTGTACTTTGAAAAGTGAGTCAGTGACAATGACATCATGGGGTTCCATATTTACCCTTCTCTCAAAGCCTTCCATAATGCATTTGTTTTCTTTGTAAATCAAAGGGTGATTTCTGTGATTTTTATCTCTGCAGTTGTCCTGGTTTCAGCTGGGACAGAGTTAATTTTCATCACAGTAGCTAGCATAGTGCTGTGTTTTGGATTTAGTACTAGAATAATGTTGATAACACACTGATGTTTTAGTCGTTGCTGGGTAGGGCTTAGACTGGCCAAGGACTTCTTAGCTTTCAGCTCTGGCAGGTGCACAAGAAGCTGGGAGGGGACACAGACAGGACAGCTGACCCAAACTGACCAAATGGCTATTCCATACCATATAACATCATGTTTAGCATATAAAGCTGGGGAAAGAAAAAGGAAGGGGGGGACATTTGGAGTGATGGCGTTTGTCTTCCCAAGTAACCATTACGTGTGATGGAGCCCTGCTTTCCTGGAGATGGCTGAACACCTGCCCGCCCATGGGAAGCAGGGAATGAATTCCTTGCTTTGCTTTGCTTCTGTGCACGGCTTTTGCTTTCCCTATTAAACTGTCTTTATCTCAGCCCACCAGATTTCTCACTTTTACTCTTCTGATTCTCTTACCCATTTCCCCATTCCATTGGGGGGGGGGGGCGAGAGAGCGGCTGCATGGTGCTTAGTTGCCAGCCGGGGTTAAACCATGACAGCAGTTTTGACCTAAGATCTAAAAAACAAACCACACTTATCTAATAATCTTGCAATCAGGGATTACGGGAGAATTATGTGCTGGTGATGCATTAGACAGAAAATTATATAAGATAGTTTTGAATAGTTGCTTTTTTTTTAGCACTATTAGCAAAAGTATAATTTATTGAATCTCTAAAATGAGAGAGAAGTATTATTTCTAATATGTTCCGCTAGCTATTTTGACCATATTTTCTAAAATAAAATGAGCACTGCAAAGTTGACTTATTTTGCTAAGAAATAAAATTTTTCTAATGTTGTAGATTTGGTTATGAAAACAATTGTGTTATTAATAGGGTCAAGTTACTTAATAGTTTGTGATTTACAGATATTTTTGTACTTGGCTTTTTTATGGAAATTTTCCTGAAAGCTACATCAAAAATTTTCACAAACAATTCTTGTTTGTGAATCTTCACAAAAATCTTCACAAACAATACCTGTCAATCAGATATTTTTACCAAATAAACTGTTTATTTTTTGCTATTTATAAAGTGATATTTTTACTTTGTAAAATGTTGTGGTTGTCTACGGAGAAAGAAGAAACATCATTACATTTAAATAGCCAAACAACTTATGATAATAAAAATGCATAATGAAAACCCTTGTTTCCTATGATTTTGAGATTTATCCTCCTTTGCTTAAATGCTTTTGAGAACTGAACTCCATTTCAAATTGCAGAATGCAAGCTATGGAGTACTGCAAGTAAGTACATGAAAAAACTAAAGACAATGGATATATTCTTTTACCGATTAAAGGGGTAAGAACATCATTGTTGTTAGGAAAGACTAGTTGTGTGAGTAACACTGAGAGTGTTGCAAATATAGGAAACAAATAAAGACTAGAATAGACTAGTATTTCATTCTCAAACTGTAACATTGATCTTCATACTACGTGACAGGGAACATTTAAGTGTTTTATTTTTTTCATTAAATGGCCTCACAGAGAATCAAGTACCTTCATACAGAATGAAGAAGACAGTCTCAAACCACTGTTTAAGCACAACCGTTTCCCTCCTCATAAAAAAATTACAATAAAAAAAAATCTTGTCTTGAGGGTTCAGATCATGCAAGGTAAACAACTGTGTGGGAAGGACTCTTTTCCACATAAAACAAAGGGAGGTGGATGGGAGACTGTTCAGTAAGGTGAAGAATATAGGCAAGGGTCAGCCAAAATAATTGCAGTATTATTAATAGGTTATCTTTCAAGACAGATGTATGAAATGAGTGATGTAACCAACATTGACAACAATCAGCTTCTATAAAGAGAACTAAGAAGTTTTCTTGTAACCGCCAGCTGGTTGAATAAGCATTTTCTTCTCTCCTTGATTTATATTCTTCTTCCATGCATTTCTCAAAGAAATAAACACAGAATGTTACTTTTGTAACATTGTTTCCTGTCTTTTCCCTTTTGCTTTTTCTCAAAATCTGTAATCTTTACTGTGTATTATAAAATTTTTTGAAAAATACCCTTTTTTGTGCCACAAGTACTTCAAGCATTGTATATTTTCTGTAACCTTTTGTCATTTAGCTTACCCATGCTGTTTTGTTCCACATTCTATGAACATGTTGTTCCACTTCTTATGAACATGTGTGTTAAAAGTCAAAATATTAAAAAAAAGTTTTAATGCAATCTAGTCTAATCAAATCAGTGCTTAGAAACAATGAATACAGGCTACACCTACTACAGAGACTGTTTTGTCTTGGAAGGCAATTAGTCAGAAAATCATGGTCAACTCACAGGGCAATCCTGTGGCCAGCGAGGCTGATATGATCCCTGGATATGCAAAAAGGAGTTGCAGAACAGAAACAGTGATGTGACCTTGCTTCCATGCACAGCACTGGCTATGCTGATACTTGAATGTTTTACAGTCTTCTGTTCAAGCTTCAGGAAGTTTGTATGAATAAAGAAAAGAATTGAAAAAGCCCTCAAATTATTTTCTTGCTGGAAATATAATCCTGCCATCTGAGTTTAATATATTCAGTCTATTCAGTCAATCAAGGGAAAATCAAGATGCAACGTAGTGACCGATATAGGTGGCAAATATAATTGAGATCAGGGAGGCTTTTTATCAATGACAGAAAACAATCATAACAGTCTTTTTATCCTGAGACTATCTATCTGTGTCTATACTGCTTTTAAAATTATTTCTTTAAGCTTCTAGCTCTCTCCAGATGACCAAATATCTTCACTCTTCCATGTAGGACATATTTCCAGCTAATAAGGGAATAGCTTGTGCTGTTCTGAATATTTGAAAATTAATTAATTCCTTCTTTTTAAATTAGGGAAGCTAGTGTCTTGTTTCCAGTAAAGTTCCATAAGACTATAATTCCTTATTTTCCTATTAAGTTAGAATAAATAATGTATCCACACAACAGTCATGAACAGATAAACCTTCTACAGCACAGTTGCCTATACTTTTATTAAATATAAATTGGAGCTTTAGAAATGTTCTTTAAAGATTGCCTTTCCTTCTTGACAGATTTCTGTTCTATGCAGTATCTTAAATTCAGCTTAAATCAGTTATTCTTTATGATTAATATCCTTGGTGGAGCACAATTCTATATATATAACTTTAATTATATTATGACTCCAGGTACATTTCATATGAGAGATTATAATGCCTGTTTATTGATAATTTTTACACAGTAAATATGAAGAATAATTGACACAGACTGTCATAAAGTCAAATTAGAAGTCCACTTAGAAGGTATTTAAATCAACTATTTCCCTCATCATTCTTCCATTTTCTGAAAATGCCAGGAAAATAAATTCTGATGTAATATTTTTATTGTAAATTTTATTCAATTTCTCCAAGATCTTTGATTCTCAGCAAAGAAAAAAGAAAGATAAAAGTAGACCTATGTGAATATAGAATGAATGAGAAAGCTACCCCATCTCACAAAAAGTCAAATCCTACTAAGCAATAGGAATGGGATACTATCATCCATACATGTGTTTATTTTCAAAATCATGATAATAAGAACTTGTTATCCAGCTTAAAATACTGTTTTCCTTATCCAAAGGACTATTTGTTCTGTGGAAATGGAATTGAAATTACAATTTTCCTTCTTCCTGAAATATTCTCAAAATAAACTGATTTATAAAATCTTCTTGGAGACCTCTTGCCCAGCAAAGAATGTTCTAACACCACAATATTTTTATAGAGCAAGAAAGACTGAGAAAGATCCTTGAACAGTAAAACAATTAGACACTTGTAATCATAGCTACGATATCATAAGTGAACCTGTCAAAAAATCAAAATGCTCTTCTGCAGCTTCCAGGTTACCTTTTAAACTTACATAATTAAAAGGAAAAAAAATGCTGCCGAACCTAAGAATAATGAACAGTTTGTGCAAAACTTATTTCTTTGTTTCAGTTCTTCCTCCGTGATAGGGATTCCAAGAGTTACTTTTATAGTCTCATTCCAGATCTGAACATCAATTGCCCTGAGACACCACCATAAGTATCTTTGTCCTTATTTCAGAACAGAGATTTGTTTTATTTAGTAATTTGCATATGGAGTATTTAAATCTTTATGGTAAGCCAAGTCAATCAGGAAATAATCAAAAAGAAAAATAATAAGACCACCATTAAACAAGTTTAGCTTTTAGTGAAGAGAATGCTTAAAAAAAGGTAAAAGAAAGAATTATATGTTTTTTTCCAAAATGAGGGTAAAAATGTATTTGAAAACAGACAATCAGTTTTAGTTTATAGGAATGATGAGCGTAAGCCTCAGAGAAACAGTAAATATTAGAAAGATTGTGAATATCAGGTTTCATTGTGTTTTTATTGAGTGCTGACAATATTTGGATCATTTGGACTATAAATATTAGTAACATCACAACTGCACTAATGTAATTGTTTTATCATATTACCAACAGTTTAATTAGACTGACTGACGGTAAGGTCTTAGATATATATGTAAGTCGTGATGCTTTTCAAGCCCACAAAAATTTCAAGCCCACATAAATTTCACAGGGTCTTTAGTTCTTTTTGCAACTGAGGTTATTGAAAGTTAGCTGTCACTTGTCCATGACAAATCAAATGGCAAGATCAGCAAAGTTTAGCTCTGCTTTTGGGAATGGCTTCAAATTTCAGTAGAGTTCCCACATACAGAACCAGTGTTACTAAATTCAGTAATGTGTATTCTGATGAGTCTTTTTTTGGAGAGACAGTAAGAGAAGGGAATAGTAGTTAGTATTAACTCCAGAGAGACTGAATTGTCTCACTGATAACAGAGTCCACCATTCTCACTCTAGGAAGGTTTTTCAGGGTTCCTATCTGGAATATCCAGAGACATTTGTAGATGGCATGAAAGCAGATATTGACTATAATCAAATTAATATAAAATCTGTTAAGGGAGTTTTCCTCTATATTTCAGAAACCTTGACTTATGTCTCCATTGAGACACTTTTTCCAAAGTGTCTTTATCAGGATTATTATCTTTTTGATCTTCAAATCATTGCTGTAGATATACTGTGAACAAGGGATAAAGTTGGTACTAATAGTGGCTTTCAGTGTCTTAGCAAATCTTTTTGAGGGAGCTTTCCAAAGTTAGATAGTAGCATACTCTTAAACCTTGATGTTATTAATACTGACCATAAGTGCATGTTTGAGATATGAAAAACACATGCATTCCTAGAAAAAAAATGCTGTATAGGGTAATAAGAAAAATGTATAGTCAAGTTACTTAAGATAAAATAACCTACATGTACCATATAAACTAAAGAAGGCTCTGCTATCAAGTTTTTCAGTTCCCCCTCAGGAATAGATTTTTGGAGGGCATAGCCAGTTTAAAGTGGTTCTTCCAGGGACAATCAAAATGGCTCACATCAGTAGAGGAAGTTTAAAAAAGAAATATGCTTTATAAAGAGCAAAGAAAACCAACCAGAATCCCCAGAGCTAGAATCAGGGAAACTGCTTGCATATTAAGGGAGCAATGCAACATTCTCCTTAGTGTGCTTGCCTTCCCATCTCTGTAAGACAGCTTATGGCTGTCATAATTAGCAATTATGAAAAGCTTCTGATGTAGTAGAATGCATGCATCTTTTTTTTTTGTTGGCTTCCCCTCCCCCCTCCTTTTTTTTCTTTAAGTAGTTGAGCATGTAAATCCCATACAATCAGTACGTTCAATACAATTCATATGAACTTCCTAAAGGAAAGAAAATGCTTACAGGTTTTTATCATGGCCAGAATAGTCATCTTTTTTAATAGGTATTTGAATACCTTTTATAGACCACAAGAGCTAATTCAGCCCCAAGCAAACTATTTGATTGTAAGAACAGATGTTAATTTAACGATGCAGAATATTTCACAATGAACTCTTTCCCAGGCTAAAGTACAAGAATATGAAGTGGGTAAATTTCCCAGATGAACAGGGATGGTACAAATATATTATAATGCAAGACAATTCTTGCCAAAAACATAGTCTTAAATGTTTTAAAAGTAGTGTCATGGTAAAAATTATCTGGTATAACCAATTCTTTGTCATCAGCAAAACCATCACATTGAATGCTGTCCAAAAAACTTATCTCCCATTAAAATAAACACTATGCCATAAAAACAAATACCACCACACCAAAGAAAAAAACAACCCAAACCTTACCAAACCCCACAAAACAACAACAACAAATCAATGATTCTCATTAGTGCTGGCAGACTCTTAAATACAATCAGCTGATCATGTCTTCCAACAAGGACAATAAACTTCTGACTTCATTTGTCTTATTTCCTGCCCTAACACCAAAGTTAACACTTCATGCAAATATCTTCTCTCACTTTTGTCATTCCCTCTAATTAACAAGTCATTAAATACTGAATGTCAATGCTCACTGTTCCGCATGGCTGCCTAGTAGTTAGGCTCTCTGGTCAGGTAGACACTTGTCTCATCCAGGCTGTAAATATAAAAACTAAACCCATAAACTGTACAATATTTACATTCATAGATTTAAAAGTAAACATGCAAAACTGTCTAATATCATGAGATGAAAAAACATATGGTATAATTCTATGTAAATTATGCTGTGAAAAAAAAAGGAAATTGTTGTGATTATTGACTTTATGACATGAACTATATCTATAGTATCAGTTATTAAAAGAAGGCATAGGTAAAGAAACTGCTGACTAAGAAAATAATTCTCCCACTTGGCTTATGTTTGTCCTGATAATGAATTCGTTAGCACAATTTGAAGAAACATTATGTCCTTTCAACAGTGCAGAATCTAATGACAATATTTGGACAGATGTGCTTTGAGTTTTAGGTGGACACGTTGCTTCTCCTTCCCTCTTGGCTCTTTCTTCTTTTTTCTTTATAGAAAATAAGTTAACCTTTGTCACCTTAAGTGAAGACAAAACATATACACACACTAAATAAGAGAAGAATAAATGGCTAGAGGACTCAGGGAAGGCTTACTCTTATCCCCACATCAACAATAATGTTTTTGATACCATGTAGGCACTTAAGCACAACTTACAAAATTTCTTAGTCTTTCATAAAAGTGGAAAATTGTATTGTTGATGTTTACAGCTTGGCCAAAGCAGAACTGAACAAATAATCTTGTCATTCACTGATGAACTGCATTTCTTTTTGTAGCAAAAGTAGTATCTTACCAACCTATGTTGGTAAGAGAGTAATCCTTCATATACTCTTTTCAGTTTTGCCATATAACCTTTGGCTATTGGTCACAGATATACATCACTGTCTATCTTTAATGTACTAAAAATGAACACACACACACACACACACACAAAAACCAACCACAAACCCCCAAAACCCCACAGATGGGAACTTATCCTCTTCCTCCTGGAAATACTGGCTATGAAGGGATGCTGGCTGGCCTAGAACCTCTCTTTCATGTGTTTCACATGATGCATTCAGAAGCTGTATATATCTGCACTGTCAAAGAGTCCAATGGGAAGGAGTGGTTTGAAATGAATTGTCAGTACTGACAGTTCAGTTGGCATATGTGAGGTAAACTCTCATCCTTTTGGAAATCATTATTATGAGGGATAGAATCACACTGTCATATTTGGAGGAACTTTCTTTCTAACAGGGCTCAGGAACTGTAGGAACTGGATATTTTTGAGTGGTCAATTAATAGATGTTACACTGAGAAGAATTCATAGCATGGCTATTTACTTAGATGCATTGCCATACAGCTATGATGTCAGTTATATATACATGTCTATTTTCAAGTTACATATAACGTGCACCAAATAGGAGTGTTGACAATATGAACATAGAAGAAAGGTCACAAAATTATTTCTGTTTGCTTATGCTCCAATCCAGGATAACAGGTTTCACAACAAAAGACTCCTGAAGCCACTTCTTTCATCTGCCCTACATTATCTCTTTCACATCTTCCTAGGTGAGAGGGAAGAGGAGGAAATTTTGCTTTGACACTTACTGAGACACATGTTCTCACAAAAGTCTTTGGCTGTAGTTTAATACTTAATGCTTTCATCACCTTTCAGCTCCATGTTTTATCTTTCCTTTTCAGGTTCCTGCCCCAGTCTTATAAAGCCTCTGCTGGGTGTTTTGATCTTTCTCCTTCCACACCAAGTTCTCCTTCCCAGGGGGTTAAAGGGGAGGGTAGCAATGCTGCTGCTTTTACTCAGGCTTAGCAGCACAGATTTAATCACACACATGCTCTGCTGGAAGATCCTCCCAAGTCCATTTTAACAGCTCAGATTTTTCTCTAAACTTCTAGAGAACCTTTATTACTGTCTAATTTAGATTAGACAGTGCTTTAGATGTTTCTTTAATGATCAAAGTCAGGCCAAAATGAAGTTTCAACAGACACCATCTATGGACAGTTTTGCATAACAAGACCCCTGGGGCAGTTTTTAAAGATATCCTTCTTTTTTGTATCCTTGAACTGCAGGTACAGTTTTGCCCACTCAATTACCAGCTGTGAAACTGGATGTATGGCTCCTTAATATTTGAATGCAATTGGGCTCTTAAAGGTCTAGAATAAATGATATTGGTTGCAGCCAAAAGCACTCCAGGGTACAAAACTGAACATAATATTTTCATACACATACAGAAATAAACCACCCAGGACTAGTCTAAAATTAAGAACTGTAATTGCAGAACCAAAGGAATGTAAAGCTAGCAAGGTAACAGTGAAAGTTGACTGAATGAATTAGAAGACAGCATGTAAGTATCCCAAGGCATTAAACACTGATATTAAAGCAAAGATCAAATTCAGGATAATGGATATAAAATACGGAAGATTTTATTGTGGATTCACTGTAGAGTTACCTAGATTTTTTAATATAAAATATCCAGAGTGGTTTGAAATCTAGACATTTGTCCCCTAGGGACAAAAATAATTTGCAAAAGCAAGGAGAGTCAGGAATCTGTCCCCTTCTTAGAAGTTTGATTGCATCAATAGACAGGACTTTAGAATTATTAGGTGAAAAAAGGAGAGCAGTGGCCTATGGTCTGTTCTGTAATATAGCTCAGAAAAGAAAAAATCAACATTAAAATGGAAATAAAACCCTATTCCTCTATGCTATTAAAAAGCAAACCTGCTAGAAAAAGAAGGTGAGATAATATGTCTTCTAATATTTAACATAGAAGGCAAAATTCAAATTATACATGTCTGAAATGATTGCTGTCTCATCGTTTAAGGGTTGTGAGCTCAGAAGAAACCATTATGATTATTGATTCCTGCACCAAACACTGGTGTTCATTTCTGTCTAAGCTGAATCACATAAAAAATGGTATTTTACTTTTTCCATATCTTAATAGATACTAAAAATACTGGCTTCAAGAATAAAGGGTCTGGTTTGTAATTTTCACATTAGTAAATACTATAGGAGGGAAAAAAAAAAGGGTGTAGTCAGTGACCATGAGTAATTTTTGGTTTTCAAACAAGGTATCTTTAATAAATCAATAAAGACAACCACCATGCCTGTAAATTGTGCATATGCATGTTTATTCCTACAGTGTTTCAGTACAAAATCCAATAAATAAGAGTTATACAGCCAACTTTTTAAATAAAATGACAGCAACAGGTTCACTGATGTTGGTCTCATGGGAGACTTCAACTATCCCGGTATCAACTGCAAGGACCACACGGCAGGGTGCGCACAGTCCAGGAGGTTC
>BOSO01021892.1:0-15871 GCA_018403395.1 Gorsachius goisagi
TTTTTTTTTTTTTTTTTTTTTTTTTTTAATTTAAATGGTGTGCAGTATTTTGCCACTACAGGCCATTACAGCACTCTTGAGGCTTCCTGGAGAAAAAGCCAGCCATTCTTGTCTACTGATGCATTCCTGCAACACAGCTGAAGAGCTTTTTTCAGAGTGCACATGGTTAGCCAGTTAACCCAGGGAAAACATGGGTAACATATTTCTTTGGTTTTTCTTTTTGGGTAAGGTTCTCTTATTGTTGCAATGAACTTAGAAGAAGTGCTAGGAAGAACACACTCAGTGCTGCTTTTTCATTATCATCAAATCATGGTGTATCCTCAGGGGAGGTTTGCAGTGAGGAAGTGACATAAGAGCTGTGAATCTTGAATGTACCAGTGTATCTTCTCTCATGATCACCTGGCAAGGTCATTCTTAGTCCTGATTATGAACCCAGCCCTTGTCAGCATCCAGGTGTTTAGCACGGGTGCTTTTCTTCAGAAATTCAATGTTAAAAATGGTCATAAATTTGGTGAATAGCTTGAGAATTCTTGAAGCACATTTTTTTCCAGACACTGCATTTCTTAGTGGTGCATGTTTTCTGTAAGTTTCCTTGTATCCTGTATCCTTGATAGAGATCCCCAGATTCCCCTTGTGGCATTCTACCAGACTGCAGTGCTTGGGTCCTATTTGCAAGATCTATGTATCCTAAATTTCCTCTAATCTACGTAGTCCTGACTGTTTTTCTGGTTTACCTTGGCCTTGAAGAGCCTCACTCAATAACAATCTTCAGAAACAGGACACTGCTTTTAGTTGTTATGAGCCTCTCAGAGTTGATCCATTTATAACAATATGAGGACTTTCTCCCCTGGATCTCCAGCTCAGGAGGATTCAGATCTTGAGTAATACCTGAAGCAAGCAAGCAGATTTTGCAAGGGTTCCAAAAGAGTAATCACTGCACATTGACTTTTTGAAGTATTTTAATACATGATGAAATTAATTTGCTCTGATATTCAGGTGTGAAAAATTGTTTTACTTCAGAAGACAGCGTACTCCATTTGATCAGATGATCATGAGAAGTTCATTGTCCGATGCTAGGTGCTAGAATTTCTTCTTGGAGTTGTAGTTCAGTATGACCATAACAGACAGTGAAGAACATACTTAAACATTCATTCAGAATTGAATCTGCAGCCTTAAACAAGACGGCATGTAGGACAAGTCTTTCACATCAAAGAGAGCATGTACACCAAACTTGGGGTAATTACACCTCATCAGCATAGGTTCTTCCGTGCAGGTCATGAAAACGTATGAATGTCTGCAGAGCAGAAGGGCAGAGAATTGACAGATGCTTCATTTCTGATATTGCTAATACTGCTAGAGGTTTGGTGATGTAATGGCTAGAAACTTGTTTGAGGGAAACATGTTTTCTGCTCATTTTTAGGAGCGATGTTCCATGAGTGTTCAGTTTTACTGTCTTAAGTCATCAGGGATCTTGTTTTGTTATGAATTGTATCTTCTGTTTTCTTTAGGTGTTTCATGTTCACAAAACTGGTTTCAGCTTGCTTTGAAACAAGAAAATGCTATGCCTTGTTAAAAATATGTCCAAATAAAGTTGTTACAATTTTCCAAATGTCTTATTTGCTTTTTCTAGTCAAAACTATTTTCAAATTTGCAGTTCTAATGGACCCAAAAGAACATATTTGAAGAATAAACTATTGGTTAAAGATTTATTTTAACCAAACTGAGAGCAGTATAGACATTTTTGTCACCAAAATCAGAAGGTCTAGCTGTGTGTGCAGCAGATTTGCTGAGTAAGAATGTGCCATTTTTATGTGGTCACATCTCTGACCATAATTGCCCTTTAATATAGAGTAACTGCAGGTTCAGAATTCCTGGGCTAACATCTGTGATTATGTAACTGATCATTTCCTCACCAGGAGAAGGGAGAGTCCAGGACTGAATGTCACCCAGAGAGGAAATTAAACACTTCAGACACTGAGTAATTTAAAGTGTAATTTTCATGTTTGTGGGTCTCATGCATGAAGGACAGCTGGAAAAGACTTGATGAAAATGCTCTGGTGTGTGTATAATTATTGTACTGACTTGAGCTTTAGCAAAGGGATTTTGTCATGATCTAAATATAACCTTCCAAAACTCCAGGCACTCAAAGCTGCAGTCAGAAACCTGAGCAATGACATTTTGTGTGTATTGATATAACGGATGCTGTTGTGTTAATGGTTACTATTTTTAGTTTCAAGCATGCTGCTTGTGTGCATCCAGGGAAATGAGGAGAGGTGAGAGGAGGAAATGTAAGAGAAACTCGTATTTCTGTTTTTTCATTCTTAACTCCCCAGTTTTTGTGGTTGAAAACAATGTCATGTCTGTCAATTGCCTCTTTTCTATTGTGCTGTGGACCGAGCCCTGCCTTTTCCTGCATCTGGTGGTCAGAAGCCTTTGTTTCTTTTCAGCTTCCCAGTATTAAACTGCAGTACTAATATGAGCAGCTGTTGATGAAGGATAAAAGTCTTGAATATCTGCATTCCAGCTCTTTGCACCATACTCTGTGGTTGTTGTTTTATTTGCTTTGTACCATTGCTGTTGTGTTTAGACATACATCTATTTATTCTTAATTCTTCCCTTGGAAGTACAAGGGTGGGAAAAAAAGTCATCAGATTGTAAAATGATTTGGGGTTTGGATTATCACTAGTCTCTGAACATGTACATCTAGCCATTGAGCGTCTGACCAGAATGTCAAATTCTCCTAAACTAGTATTAACACAATTTCTTTTCCATGTGACAATAGCGACGGGAACGCACAGGGAGTGCAGCTGTATTCCCATGGATTCATGTTATTTAACTCCTTCAGTTGGCGGTAGTTTTTTGCTTGGATCACTATGAGCTATCTTAAAAGTAGCTAGACGCTGCAGATATCTCCAGCTAACACAGGAAGCTCTACATTGATGAAGAGTGCTAGGAGTCCAATCAAAACTGAAAAAAAAATTAAATTCTTACTTCTGTGGAGATGAAAAGTTTCAGGTATAGTGTTTTCAAGTCAGGATCCTAATTATTAATTATGTGAATACCACAACAAACTCTGGAGGGCATTGTCTACATATCCCTGAGATGCCAGCTCTGGAATGCATTGAATATTACCCCTGGCAGATTGCCATGCTAATGCAGCTGAATTACTATTGATATGCAAAGTAGCTTGTCTGCGTACCTCTACATGGCGCTGCATCATGGCATAGAAGAAAACCTGAACCAGGAAAGAAACTACTATTGTGAGAAGCACCCAAAAAATGATGGGTCTTTTTGGCTTCTGAATCATTTAACCTGACTAAAGCCTAATAGGCTCTTGACACCTCCCACCCCTTTTTATTCCAGGGAATGCAATACTGGAATCTTGTAACATAGCTGCTGAAAGTTCAGCCCTTCCCAACCACCTTGAAAGGATCTACTCACTCCTTGCCTGATCTGTTCAGGCATGGAAATAGTTGTTGTTGCTTCTTTTGTGAATAATTTCAGTGTTTCCAGATGTCTGATGCTTGCAATGGGTTCAGCATCTCTGATCATTTTAGAAGAAGTTGCACTGTCTTTGATTCTGAAGATCAGTAAAGCAGAACTTGGTGTTGCCAGCTGACCCTTGTGTCTTAACAGGGGATTTCATTCTGGTGGGTGTGACATGTTCCAGTGTAAGTACCTCAGTCTAGTTGTGAAGCTACCTTTCCCTTCCTTTTAATTTCTGTAACTTGTTGGTTATTTTGTGTGTATTTGCTGAAATTCTTCCATTTAGGGAAACTGTTATGGACAACTGACCCACTGTTTAGTGTTGCATCAAAATAGTGAAGTTTACTGCTTGTTTCAGAACACAAAGTGAACCAGACAACTCATTGGGGTATTCCCCTCAGCCCTGAAAGGCAGGGGATTTCCAGTTGCTTGCTTTATGTTCTAGTTCCCCTCCAGATCTCTGAGCTTCTTCCAGGCTTTGGTTCTTCCCAGCCACCTCTGTTTCTTCCTCCTGCAGGAGTGGTCAGCACAGCTCAGAAATGTCAGCCCACTTGCTCCTGGCTTTACTGTGCTCCTGGCTACTCTACTGGAATATCCTTACAACACATGCAAGTATCCCTTCCTTCAGCAGCGAATATATTATTTCAGTGATGCATTAAGAGGAAAAGTGCTGGAAGTTTCTGTGCTCAGAAAGCTGATGTTAACAACAGAGTAAGTTAGGAATTAGTGAAACACCTCTATATATGATTCACATCGGAGGAGTATCACACACTTCACGTAAACTGCAACCCTAATGCCACTCTGAGTGCACACCCTTTGTAAGGAATTTGGTATCAGACTGTGACAAAATAGTCACTCCAGTTTTGTCTGAGTCAGTAAGTTACTATGTTTTTCCTTGCAGAAAGACAAATTCTTTGTGTACGAGGAGTACTGTAGCAACCATGAGAAAGCACTCAGACTGCTGATGGAATTGAACAAGATCCCAACAGTGAGAACATTCCTCCTGGTAAGCACCTTCTCTAGCACTCTTGACTTAATGGTCTGACTTTGCACTGTACTCATAATAACCCGTTGGTATCCCAGGAGCGCCGGGCATTTTGCAGATATTACCCATTCCAGGTATGCAGCACTCTGGATGCGTAGGTATTGAAATCATTGAAGAGTTCAGGCACAGACTAAGCACAGCTCTGGTATGAGTGATTTCAGTGGAAACGGGAGGGTTTTTTAAAGAAACAACAGGAAAATTGAGCAAAATTGTGAAAGGAGTAATGCAATAAGTCAGCAGCAGGGCTGTGACTAGCTCCCAGTGGATCTGATTCCCTGCTCAGTTCTCCAACTAATTCACCATCTGCAGACCCACCAGAAAAACATGGCCTGCTTCTGTCACCCTTTTCTCCACGAGTCCAGTTGTGAGCAAGAAACATAGTCTTGATGAATCGTTTTGACTGCATCATTGCTGCTTGTATCAAAAATGGCCCAACTCTCCATCCAACCCCTGATATATTAGTATCTATGTTGGGAGGGACTGTGGCATACAGCCTTCAAATGCGTCTGTAGAGGCTGGGCTGGGAGGAGAAACAACCAGTAGACAGTGCCTTCTGCACAACATTCCTTATTTTTCTTTCTTTTTCTGGATGTTTCTCCTTCTTAGCCTTCACCCTAATTCTGCTTGATTTTGGGGTGTCTTGTTTTTCTGGCCATGGATGCATGGCATTTGGAATGGGGTTGGCATGTAGGTGAGGGACTAATTCAGCACGTTAGCTTTTTTTTCTTGGTAAATGCTATGAGGCAAAAGAAAGGCTGTCTTTCTACTTGTCTTTTTTCCTTTCTGCCAAAGGTGTGCTCTTTCCCAATATAGTACTGCAAAAGAGAACTTCTGCATAAATGTCTGTCACAAGCAGGGCCAGAGCATTCTTTTAGCCACAAAATATAGGCCTTGGAGGGAGCAGCAGGGACAAGCACTCATGTTATTGAATAGTGAGAATCTCTTTGTCATGTCTGAGTTTTAATGAACCTTGTTAAAACATTAGTTTGAGTCACCAAATGACCCCTTCCTTGTTCGTGAGTTCCTCTGGGTGTTTCTGTTGAGGGAAACTAATGAGAAAGAAGAGAGACAAAATTGCATCTAAACACCATCCTTCCCAACATTCAGAGTGTTCTCTGCTTCCACTGGATTGGCAAAAGCCTCCTGTCTGTGTTACTGGCAGAAGCTGGCAAACTGATTACGAGGCACATAGAAGATGTTGCACTGTCTGCTGTGGCTTGCTGCAGGACCTGAATTCAGGAGACTCTTAAAACAGCAGTAAATGTCGGGGGAGGGACTATACTGTCTACTTCGTGGCTGCTGTAATTTCTTCTAGGCCTCCCTTCTCTTCTCCACTGCCTCCTAAAGCCAATGCTACCACCTGTCCTGGTTTTGGCTGGGTTACAGTTAATTTTCTTCCTAGTAGCTGGCACAGCGCTGTGGTTTGGATTTAGAACGAGAAGAATGTTGGTAACACCCTGATGGTTTAGTTGTTGCTGAGCAGTGCTTACACCAGTCAAGGACTTTTCCAGCTTCCCCTGCTCTGCCAGGGGCAGAGGAAGCTGGGAGGGGGCACAGCCAGGACAGCTGACCCAAACTGGCCCAAGGGCTATTCCATACCATATGGCTCTGCGGTGTTTAGCTGCCTGCCGGGTTAAACCACAACATCACCATGCAGAGAAAGCTGCATTAAAATACAAAGCTTTGCTTGTGAGGATAAATTTGGCCTGATTGTCCCCTCGCAGCTGCTGAAATACAGAATGTGGGAATGTGTTTGAAAAATCAGTAAGTGTTAAAGGGCAGTTTTGAGCCCAGAGCTAAAGAGAGGGCTGAAAGAAGAGACAGGAATGACTGAATCACTCGAGACTTGGAAAATTGGACAGGGAGCATTGTGAGCTGGTAGCCAATGCCACAGATCTAGAATAGCCTGGGGGAAGGGTTATTTTACAGACGATTGTCTGTAAAAATACCAGTTAGGACTAATGAGATTTATGTATGATGTCCATGTCCTTGAAGAGGAGAATTGTTGAACTACAGCCAAAACCCCACTAAATTTCAGAGTGTGTTTGAGCCATAGCACACATTTCACAGGGGAAAACATTATCAGTGATGCCCCAAAGCAAGCACATCTTGGCTGAACTGAATTTAAACTTCAGCTTCTGTTGACAGGACAGGTTTGCAATTGGGGTGATTTCTGGAGCAAAGTTGTCCAGATTAATGGTTGAACATAGGAATGTAGACTAGTTTATCTGAAATAGATTTGAAGTCCATCGGAGACTACTACCTGTCTCTGGCAGCAGCCGGTAATAGATTCTTCAGGGAAATATGTAGAAAGCATACAGTTTAAACACAGTAAGAGAGAGAGTAGTATTTTTTTTCTAGGTAGATAAATGCCCTTCACCTTCTTCCTCTTTGGAAGTCACAGAGCTTCACAAAACTAATGCTGAAACCCAATTTTTTTTTTCTTTTTTTAATGAGCATCAGAATTAATGAAACCCGATTTCCTTAAATTTCATTGCCTCTTGCACCTCCTACCTACAGGTTAGCCTTGCCTGCATGTCACATAGCTTTTTTTGCTGGGCAAGCAGCAACATGTGCTGTGACTGGTTGAGAGCTACATGTATGCTGGTTAGCCAGCCAGTGTGCCAATGCTGTTTGTTCAGCTGTGCTTAGACATAATGTTTTGCCAGAGAATTGGTGGATGTGATGCAGATGACTCATTTATTTCAATTCCACTTTGATTTCCTTCAGGAATAAGTATTGGACTAGAGTTAATTATATGATTACTAGTTAGTAGGCTTTATTTTAGCCTCTGAGAGTTTTCTGGACCAACAGTGCAAACTTCGCATAGTGAACAAAGACAAATAGTCATATCAATTGTGGGGGTAGGCTGGATTCTTTTAGGTAATGGTGTATCTAGGTTGGCTGATTGTTGTTGTATTGTTACGACATTTTTGTCACCAGCTGTATAATATTGCTCTGGGAAGATACCTTTCTACACAGCCACTGTTATCCACAGTAAACTTTCTTTTGCTGATGCACAAAGAACTTTGCAAGCTTGGTGGCTGTATTTCAGTGGTGAATGAATTCCCATTTCCTGTCTCTTAGGTGTGGCAAAGTGCTTTCTGACCATAATACATGTTATATGAATACAAAATCATGTCAAAAAGCATCTGAAAGCTTTGTGTCTGAGGTAACATTTCTTTCCTTTTTTTGATTATAGGGTTGCATGCTTTTGGGAGGCAGAAAGACGACAGACATTCCACTAGAGGGTTATCTGCTGACTCCAATTCAGAGAATTTGCAAATATCCACTTCTGCTTAAGGTAAACCAAAGAAAGTATTTCTCCAGATGGTTGTTTTATTCTTGGAATGATTCTGCAATTTTTTAGTCCTGACTTTTGGTGTCACTACTACCTTCTGGGTTTGCATTTCTAAAATTTGGATCCTCTCTGAAGAAAATGGCTTTTTATGTGTACAGTCAAAAAGCTGGCTCGTGCTGACAGACTGCTAAATCTTGTAGTGATGTGGGTAGACAGACAGGGTAACTTACTGACTAACAAATGCCTTTTGACTTCAGTTCTCTTCAGATATTTGCTAGGGTTTGTGAGTGCTATTTTAGCCACTTCCTGAAAAGCTGTGTTTAGATAGAGTTGTATCAGTGTTCTGAGGGACTGGATGGCTCTGGGGACTGGAAATGGGATACATCTTTCATCACAGGGTCTCTAGTTTGAGTGTGTTCAGGTCAGTAATGATCAAAATCCTGTGTCGTCTGACAGCTGTTTGGCGGCTTGTTTGAAAACTGTTTGGTCTCCTCAGATGAGTTCCCAATGGACAGGTGTCATTGCAGAAATGACTACCACAGTTGGCACTAATTGGCCACCTTGCTAGTATTCTTACCATAAGAGCTAAAGAATAAAAGACCTAAAAAGAGCTAACTTGCCTCTCATCCCTCCAGGTCAGGGCTGGGTCACATGCCTGGCAGGGACAAGGAGAGGTAAAAGGAGGAAGCAGTTTCTGGGGAAGCTTGCATCACCGGTGGCCTTGTAGCTACTCTGAGGCTAACAGCCATCAATCTTCAGTGATGTCAGTCTCTTTCTCAATCAGAGTGACATTACATTTACTAAAAGAAAATTAATTAATAACAAACATAAGAAGAAATTGCCTCATATTTTGAAAGAAAGGTCCCTTCCTAAGTTGTAGAAGAAAGTAAGAATTCTGTGGTGAGCTGTGCTTTTGGTCACAGGCTGACCACGTGAATCAGTGGTATGTCACGTAAAGCTATTGTAGTGCTGTGTCCATACATTGAGCATGAATAAGAGTTTTCATAGGTACAAGCTCGATAGCTCAATACTGATCAGTTGTTCTGTTTAAAATCATTTGTTTCATCTGATAAATGTTTAAATTACTTCTTTCCATCCAATTTGAGCTTTCAGAGCCGAATTTTCAAAATACATCTTTCCTACAGGTGGAATCATTCTGTTGTCTGTGCAGCTGTGCCCAAACCCATCTTACAGAAGACGTTCATGCACCAGTCCTTATGGACCTAGTTACTGGGATTTATGTATATACAGCCAGTTTATCAGTCTAGACAATCTATCCACAGCTCCACTTACAGTTTGAACAAACAAAAGCACATGCAATTTAGGCACATAGCAGGAGAAGCTAATGTGTGAGACTGCTACAAACATTTCTTCCACAGTATTAGTAAGAGTCAAGACAGGGCAAGGTTGCCTAGATCAAGAAAGCATGTAAATGGCTCTAGCTCTGATTTATCTTCAGAGAGGACTGGTTGTGTAGAGGTAATTGAAAACCTAATGATGTCTCAGTTTAAGTCCACTGTGCTTATTTGGGGTTAGTGTGGAGAGAATTTGATGCCTCTTCAGTCTCTGTGGATCTGCATGATGACTGTGAGCAACATCCTTGTGCACAGAAAGGTAGTTCCTGTGGCATCCAATATAGTAAACAGCCCAGGAGATGTGGGGACCTTAAAATGTGCATTCCTGACAAAGTATTTTGATAGTGTTTATGTTTTCTTGTTTTCACTCTGTGGTGTGTTGTATGATTGTTACCTAGTTGTGTGTTCAAGACTGGAAATCAGAGATTGTTTTGATTCCTTACAGATATTGCTTTTCTATTTTCCAAGAAACTTCAACCACAGGAAATAGTGGCTGGGTTCTTACTTTTGAACTGGTCTCTACATTTGTGCTGTTACTAAAAGATGAAGTGTTAATGTCCTGCAGATTTCCTGTCATGGTTACCCTTTGTATGAAGGGAGTCATTAATGGGTACAGAGCCTAAAGACCATGTTCCTTCGTCTATTTATTCCATGCTGGAAACATCTTTATCCAGCCACAGTGGTCAATATCTGGTGTACCCTTGCTGTACTTATCTAAAAGTCATCTTTAACCAGTTTTATCCCAGTATTTTCCAAACTTTTTGGACCAAAAGATTAAAAAGTGTTAGCACTCTGTGTTTCTCATATTTTGCTCTGTGTCTTTGTTAAGCTTGAAGTAACCCTGAAGTCAATGTGGTTTCGTGTATCAGATCTGACCACTCAATATATGGACCACCAGTCATCTCTGGAGCACAATCTGGGGATCTCCACTGTAAGCCATGCTCATGGCTGTCTTGGGGAACTCCCTACATTTCTACTACACCTCAGTGCCTTATCTTTTTTCTCTTTTTAGTATGACTTGGATGCTGAATCACCCATTGCTAATCAGACCTGCTTAATTTATAAGCTTTTTGGAAAACATGATTATGAGTGGTAGATTTCTGTCAGTTTGGATAATCTGTAGACTTTTTATCTGCTTGACTTGCAGATTAAAATCTCTATTCTGTTTTAAAAGCTCTTCAAAATATTAGAATGGCAGAACCTGAAATACTACAAAATTTCCTGAAATCTCAAATGCCGTGAGGATGCTGCCTACAGAAACATAACTAAAATAAACACACTACCTTTGATTAAAAGGAAGTAGCATCACTGATTTTTGGTAATCTTCAGCTTCAATTTTTCCATTCCTCTGTACCATTCCAGGGCAGGTCTTTTGGAAAGTATGGGGATCTGTATCAGGGATTGAAAGAGCTATGAATGGACCAATTTATCTCGCTTTTCTTTAAGAATTTGTTTTGCAAGGGGGTAGTAAACAACTGACTAGGACAAAATAAATATTTCTAAACCATTCTTCAAATCTTTCCAAGTTCAGTGGCGACTGAAGTATTGTGCTCTAGGGATCAACTATGGGCCTGTGGAAATAAGCTGGTGGTTTCCACTTTCTCACACATGCACAGTTGTGTATGTCCAAAGGCCTGCTGGCACAAACCTCCCGGCTTTGAAAGCCAAAACCAAGACCAGCAAGGCTGAGACTGAAACAGAGCTTCTTGCCTTCAAGCAAAGTGGGTTAGAATAAAGATAAATTTGTCATCTCATGGCAACACTGTGCCTGCCTTCTGGGGACTCTGGTGTTTGGCTCTGGTGTGGTTCACCCAGACCCATGTGTACTGGTCCAACAAATACTCGTGAAGGGGGTGAATGGGAGGAGCTGTGATGAGGCATCTTGTGATGTTGAGTTCCATTTTTCTATGGATTTCTTTTTGTATACAGGCTGATATAAATCACATGCTGTTCACTACTTGAAATTTCCTGGACAGGAAATAAAAGTTTTAAGAAAAAAGCTGAGGGGAGTTTTGTTTCAGTTAGGCAATGAACCTGTCTCAGTGACTGAGATGTTGCCATTGCTAGGGGTTGTTGAGTGATGTCTGTGAGCATTAGAAAGTGTAGTTGATGCTGATTCTCAAAGGTAGTGACTCTGTAGTGAATAAATTGTATCCCATTCAAGACTTGTTTGATACTTGTTAGCACAAAAATTACCAGAATGGAGACAAATGTTCCAGACATGAGAACCACTAGGGGAAAATACACCGCAGACCAGGAAAATGCAACTCTCCAAGCAAGCACCAAAAAAAAAAAAAAATAATTTAAAAATAACCCTCAAATTAAGTGTTTGCTCTCCCTTTGCTACTGAACTGCGGTTATTGCTCCTGAAATACCTGGTTGTATTCATGGGGATTGGATCTTATTTTATCTAATTCCCCGGGCATACAGATAGTATTGTATTCCAACTGATTAGAAAAGTCATAGATGAGAGCTATCCTACCTTCCTCTTTTATGCTGTTTTTAGCAAGAGTTTGTGAACATCCAGATTTTCTGATAACTTTGATATGACCTCACTATAAGTATTTAGTATAGCTGAGTAGTTAGACTTGATAAAGACAGTATGAACACAGTAATTCAGACTTGCCTGTGTTTGAAAGTCAACCTGAATAGTAGGGTAAGGCACATATTTAAAATACTATAACTATATTTTATATAATACCATATGTGAGTATTCTTCTTCAGAATAATAGCATCTAGCATGGAGTTAATCTGGATTACTTAATTAGCAGTAATATACTGGGATATCTCCAAGTGCAGGTACACCTTAAGCATATATTACCAATAATTTCCAGCGTAAAGTATGGCATTCTGCAAGTAGTGAACTTATGTTTTGTCATCCTCTGATGAAACTATTTGGTTTTTTTAATTAACAAATGATTGAGACAGAACAAAGATTCAAATGATGGTGATTGATAAATTTCAATTTTATATGTAGCTTCCATTTTTAGTGAACCAAACTTTGCAGCCTTGGAGTGGCTGATTGTAAACAGGCTTTTTGGTTGGTTGGTTGTTTTTAAATTTTGATTGCTTTCTGTGGAAGTCTGTCTAATTTGTGAGCCTTATATATTTTGAAGGGTAAGACTCAAACCTAGCCATGGTATTCCATAATCTCTGTGCAAATAGAGCGGTAATTATATTAATATTTTTTTCCGTAATACTTGCTTCAGACAGCATGCAAGTAAATGAGCACAGAATTTGTTGGTCAGTATATTAGTTTTATCCCTGGTCCAACATCTTCCTAGTGTGATTTCCACTTCTTTATATTGCTGTCAAAGTTCAGCAAATTATTTTAAGTCTGTCTGAGGATGTAGGAGTTCTGAATATTTGTTACCAATGAGTTGCATTATAAAATTATCTTAAAAGTGAGAAAGGGGCTTGAACTAGGCTCAAACAAAACAAAACTGTGCTTGCCATGATGGGCATTATGATTTGGTAAGAAGAAAAGAAGCAAAGGCAAACAGATGCACAGACTTGAGAGCCTAAAACTCCAGTGCGTGTATGTACACTGGAAAGCTTGCCGATTAAATATTTCCAGCAGAACTTTTTGGATTAAGGCATCTCTGTCTCACCATTAATAATTGTATGACTCTGTATTAATTAGTGTGAACTATACTACATAAAAGTATAGCAGCTATTGGGTAAACCAATCTCTGAACAAAAAAAGCCTTTTTCCTTTAATAAAGAGCATTTATGTCAGCAAGAAGAAGAAAACCCTAGGGGAGTGGTGATCATGAGTTAATCACACCATTGGGGGTGGGGATTAGGAGCAGTCATTTCTGTCTCCTTCCTCCCAACACAGGAGGAATATGCAGCACATGATAGCCGCACCCCTGCAGGCTCCTGATAGCCCAGTGCATGTCACAGAGGTTATTTGTTTGATGTCTGTTCTCCTAAGGAATTGCTCCGACCATAGCCAGAAATGCACATTCCACGTCTGATCCTTTAAAAACAGCTTCTAATGTACACAACTCCATGGATGATTTAGGGCAGTAATTATGTATTGCTCCATGTCATGGAAGACGCATTGGTCCTAGGAGAGGGAAAGAAAAACCTGGATGCAAAAAGCTGAGTGACCAGATTCAGAATCCTCTTGAAAAGGAAAGCCCAAAAGTGAGGCACACACAGGCCTTAACAGACTTTGAAAGGGAAAGGTGGGAAACCAGACACACCAGAAGTAGTGTGGATACAGAACAGGATGAAGAAAGGTTAACTCCTTTTTCTTCTCCCATGTTCTCCCTCTCCATTTTTCTCAGAGCTGCTTCTCAGACCTTCCAATTGGCCATAATTGAATATATTTAATCTTTGAGGGTTTGGGTTTTTGTCTTTCTTCCTTTTTTTCCTCCGAAGAGAAGTGGTGTTGCTCTTAGATTCATGACATCGTCTGGTTTAAATCCAGCTCTATATAGCACAACATTAAGAATTACATATACCCTACAGAGTTGTAAGGATCACTGCCAATCTATAAATCATAATTCTGTCTTCCACACTTTTTATATGTAATCACAAATAACTGGTAATATTTATAAAACTGGAAACATGTTTTTGTTACATTCTAATTTAGCATGTGCCATAGATTTGATGGCATATTGAATATAATCAGTATTACTGATTTGTCACTGCTTGTCTAGTCTTTACCCTGCAAAAACATTGACATAAATTACAAGTTTTAAAAATATGCAGAATAAAAAAACCTGCTTGGCAGGTACACAGATAGAGCCTGGTGTAACATTTATTTTCTGGTTAGTTTAAGTGGAAAATAAATTTTAATATGAACAAATACTAAAAACTAAAATACAAATATAAAACTCCTGGTAATATTTATATTCACAGAAAGGATGTTTGGTTTTGGTTTTTTAAAAGCACATTTTGGAGCTGAACCGTTTATTAATACAACTTTTTGAACTGATAAGCAAAGCAATACTTTGTCCTTGTTATCTCTGTAATCCTGAGATGGTTGGTAAGTAACCAATGGACGTATCTCTGAAACGTATTTTATGCATGCACTGGTTTGTAGTGCGAAGTGAGACAGCCTGGCAAGCAATGATTTGCACCAGTCAACACACAATGTTAACATTCTTTGTGAAAAATCCACATTAAGCCATGTCTGGGTGTCCTCAAGAGTATAAAGATAAGAGGAAGGAATTTTTAAAATACAGAGACTTGCAAATTTCAGCTGCAAAACATGTGTTCGGTTGTCAGTTTTAAGTACACAAATTCTCCTTTTTGAGTGGCAAGGGAGGACATGGGGAAGGATGACAGAGACTTCTTTTTTAAAAAAGATCAGTTAAGCAGAATAACATCCTTTTTTCTAAGAAGTATTAAAACTGTGTTTACATTTAAAAACCCTCTAGTTTCCTCTGCATTGTTTGCTCATCATCCCTCCTGCCACCTCTTTGCATCTTCCTGTGTAATGTTCTTTTCACTGAGTTCTTTCCTCATAGGTATTTTTGGTTGGTTGGTTAGGTTTTTTTGGGGTTAAGCACAATTAATGAATAGACAAATGTATAAGCAGCTGACATGTCTTAAATCTTATGTGATTTACTTCTTACATTTAGATTCTACCACATTTAGAACTCTTTCAGCCTTAAGCTATTTAAAGCTGCACTGAGATTGAAATACTTAAGCTGGAAATATTTTACTCCATTCCATAATCAAAACCTGACATTTCTGAGTAGATTAGATGTAGGTGTCCTATCCTTCCTTTCTGTACATTGTTTGGGAGGACCCTACAGCTGAATACAGATCTTGGAGTGCTTTGTTAGTCCCTTTGTAAAATGAGTTGTGTTCTGTGTGTAGGTGTTATAAGAGTGGCAGTCTTTGCAGCTATGAAGAGGAATGAAGCATCAGGGAAGCGGAGCAGGAAATAGACTGGTGGAGCCACACCCTGTCCTCCCAGAAATCTGTGCAGGAACAGCCACCAAAAAAGGCCCGGGATCAAAGGGAACTAGTATCCTTCCCCCCGTCAGGATGAAGGAAGGGCCTCAATGGAGAGCAGTGAGTGGAAACTGGTCTGCAGTCGGGGCAGGAGGAGAACCCTTTCCTTGCCCACCGCTTCTCCCCAGGTGCCTCTGCATAACAGGTATGAGGCTCTAGAGGTGGAAGACAAGGCGGTGGACGGGGTAGGTGTTGACCTATCCACATCAGAGGAGGCACAAAGATCAGAAAGACCTCCCTGTCGTATTACTACTACATCCATGAGGAAGAAGAGGCGGGTAATAGTAGTGGGAGATTCCCATCTGAGGGGAACAGAGGGACCGATATGCCGGGCAGACCCTGCTCTAAGGGAGGTCTGCTGCCTCCCAGGAGCCCGGGTTAGAGACGTCACTAGGAAACTTCCTAGCCTGGTCCGACCCTCGGACTACTATCCCTTGCTGCTCTTCCACGTGGGTGCCGATGAAGTTGCAGTAAGTAGCCCGAGGGTAATCAAAAAAGAATTCAAAGCCTTGGGACGGTTAGTAAAGGAAACTGGAGCACAGGTTATTTTTTCCTCATTCCTTCCAGTGGTGGGCAGAGACACTGGGCAATACAGGCAGACTCAATCTATTAACCCATGGCTCCGTGACTGGTGTCACCACCACAACTTTGGGTTCCTTGATCATGGTGTGGCCTACACGGCACCAGGCTTGCTGGCGTCAAATGGGA
>BOSO01021894.1:0-26045 GCA_018403395.1 Gorsachius goisagi
GGAGGGGGGAGTGAAGTGGGGGTCGGCCTCTTCTCCCTGGTAACGGGCGATAGAACGAGGGGAAACGGCCTCAAGCTGCACCAGGGCAGGTTTGTGTTGGACATTAGGAAAAGGTTTTTCATGGAAAAGGTTGTCAGGCTCTGGAATGGGCTGCCCAGGGAAGTGGTCGAGACCCCATCCCTGCAGGTATTTAAAAGCCAGGCAGACGAGGTGCTTAGGGACATGGTTTAGTGGTGGGAAGGCAGGGTTAGGGTAACGGTTGGACTTGATGATCTGAAAGGTCTTTTCCAACCTAAACGATTCTATGATTCTATGTCTGATAATCTGCCAAACCAGTGCTTTTTATGCCTAGAAAACTCTACCTGAATAAGCAGGAGTTTAAGATCTTTGTGAGAACTGAATGCCATTTAAATAGTTAATACCTTAAACACAGCAAGCAGATATCTCTTGAAGGCTAATATGTGCTTATTAAGGTCTGAAATATAGATAGACTCTCTGGAGTAAGGTAATTGAACAAAGAATATATGAATTATAAGAAATGAAACAACTATGGTGGAAAAAATCCTGCTTGTTTTATTCTGACATCCAAATTACTTCATGTTTAGAGCTGTATCTGAGACTAGAGTTGGCCCAAATCAAGTTTGCTTGCAAAAGGGCATTAGAGGAAGATGTTGCAGTAAAGCATTAGTCTGTTGGTTTAAATATAGTGAGCTCCATCTCTCATTGCACTAACGTACCACTTCTTCCCATCTATGGCTCAGATTGGCTCAGTTAACTTTTTACTTTGAGAGAGTTTTACTTAAAAAAGTGAAATACAACTTGTTTGAGGTTTTTCTGTGGGAATTAGTTTGAAATATTTAAGCACTACAAAGGTTTCTGACCTAAATGAATAGTGTAAGGGACCCAGGGGTCTCCTTTACCTTTGGCTTTTTTCCACCTGGAGAAAACTTAATGCAATAGTTACAATGTGCTATAATCTGTCTCTCAGAGGTCCCATTCAGAAATTTATCTTCCTCATCTTTGGCATTTAAATCTGACCATAACTTTCTGAGGAATTTAAAAGGGAAATGTTGAGATGTTCATAGTTTAAGTGTGTACAGATGTCAAATTGCTTTGTGAATGACATTCAACAGTGTTAATGGAAAAAAAAATATCTTATATTAGAAATTAGTGAAAATCAAGATTTGTTGGAGGTTTTTTCTTTTTTTCATGTGTTTCCTTAAAGTTGTTAAAAAATACATCTTGGATAGCTTCCCTCTAAACTTATAGCAAGGAATTTAAAGAGCACAGCAAGTTTTTTTTCTTTTTTTTTTTTTTTAATGTGAGTGGATGGTCTGAACCAAAAGAAAAAATTTCAAGCAAAAATAAAGAAAACGTAGAAAACTTTTTTTTTTTCTCCAGAGTTGAAGTATGTCTGAAAAGGACTTATGCAAATTCATGGTAGAAATGTCTTCTGGCAATTAAGAGTGATAATTCAGATGCAACTTTTGTGTTGAGAAATATTGAAACTGCACCTGTAGTCAACTCTTCATGGCCTGCAGGTAGATGGCGTTTGCTGGGGAACCCAATTTGCCCGGCCAAGGTAACCAGAAATTACTACTTTGTTGTGAAAAGAAATGTTCCTGGAAGAGAAAGGTGAATAATACTGCCTCAGTATGAACCACAGGCCTCTGGCCTTGCTTTTTTTTTCCACTAGAAAAAAATCTTTGTATTTTTTCTTTCCTTTAACTTTTAGTTGAGAGTGCACCAAGGGAACACATCAGGTTATCATGGCAAGGCTTCAACATGAAGAAGTATACAACTAATTGACTAAACTATTACAACCTGGAAAAATGGTGAGATCCGTTAGTTACAATGTTTGTTTCTCCAAGTTTCTTGCCATACTCAGCCGACCTACTGTGTGTGAACAGTAATTCCAGAGGTGGGCCAAACTCTGATGTCATTAATGTTTTGGAGATGTAGACGAAGGTGAAAGCTGGCCAGCTGATGGGACGACGCTGCACAACATCCAAAACCAGCGGTGTTGCGTTCTGCCTTGGTGAGGGTGTCTCTCTGAAGGCTGCCTTTTAGTGTGATTCATCCAAAGCGTTTCTATTTTATTCCTATTTGCAATGGCTTTGGATGCTAACCCAAAGGTGTTTTTCTGACTGAACCGGTTTTGTTGATACACACACTGAGGGACGGGAGAGAATGCAGAGATAAGCATGCAACAACCGAATTGTGTAAATGAACAGTTGTGACCCTGAGTTGTTCCAGTGGTTCTGTGATTTAATGCTCTCTGCTTCGAGTCAGATTTACTATGCAGCCTGCATCCTCAGAGTCTGTAGCACAGAATTCTGCTGTGCTAGATGCATCTGTTAAATGACTTCCAGCTTCCTTTATGCGTTATTCCAAAAGGGGGAAATATATAGAATAGAAGGCAAAAAAAAAAAAAAAAGTTTTATTGCAGGATAGAAAGAAAGGAGGATTAAAAAAAAATGGAAAGAAAGAAACTGGCATTTGCTAGTTGGCTGTTCATGTTAATCCTCTTTAACACACACGTGACTTCAGCTGGAAAACCTCTCGCATTTTTCAATCTGTTGTGGAGCAGCGAGCTTAGTGACAGTCATAAGAACCTTTAAAACTCTTTAAGCAGTTTCTGGCCCCTCTCAGTGTCACTCGGACTCTGTGGGCTGGCAGGCTGGCACTGCTCAGAGACCTAGGACCAAATGATAAATACTAACCCACCTTCTGTGTATTTCGAATAGTCTGTTGTACTGTGACTAGTGGTTCAAAATGACACATTGGAAATCGATCTGTGGATTTTAATGCCATTTTTGAAAAGAGAGTGGCAAGGTTTTGGAGGGGGGGGGCTGCAGGGGTGGCTTCTGTGAGAAGATGCCAGAAGCTTCCCCTGTGTCAGACAGAGCCAACACCAGCCAGCTCCAAGATGGACACAATGCTGGCCAAGGCCGAGCCCATCAGGGATGGGGGTAGCACCTCTGGGATAACAGTTAAGAAGAGGGAAAAAATTCTGTGGAAACAGCAGCGGCAGGAGCAGTGAGATATGCGAGGAACAACTCTGCACACCCCCAGGTCAGTGCAGCAGGAGGGCAGGAGGTGCTCCAGGAGCAGAGATTCCTCTGCAGCCCCTGGTGGGGCAGGCTGTGCCCCTGCAGCCCAGGGAGGCCCACAGGGGAGCAGATCCCCACCTGCAGCCCGGGGAGGACCCCACGCCGGAGCAGGGGGGTGCCTGAAGGAGGCTGTGACCCTGTGGGAAGCCCAAGCTGGAGCAGGCTCCGGGCAGGGCCTGTGGCCCCGTGGGGAGAGGATCCCAGGCTGGGGCAGGTTTGCTGGCAGGGCTGGTGACCTCGTGGGGGACCCACGCTGGAGCCGTCTGCTCCTGAGGGACTGCACCCCATGGGAGGGATGGACCCACGCAGGAGCAGATCAAGAAGAGCTGCAGCCGGTGGGAAGGACCCATGTTGGAGCAGTTCATGGAGGACTGACTGCTGTGGGAGGGACCCCAGGCTGGGGCAGGGGCAGAGTGTGAGGGGTCTCCCCTGAGGAGGAAGGAGCGGCAGAGACAGCGTGGGATGGACTGACCCAATCCCGTTTCCCTGCGCTGCTGGCTGGGAGGAGGGAGAGAAAATTGGGAAAATCTGGAGTAAGGTTAAGCCTGGGAAGAAGGGAGGGGTGGAGGGAAGGTGTTTTAAGATTTAATTTTTATTTCTCATTGCCCCGCTCTGATGTGATTGGCAATAAATTAGACTGATTTCCCCAAGTTGAGCCTGCTTAGCCTGTGACAGCAGTTGGTGAGTGATCTCTTCCTGCCCAGCTGAGGAGGGCAGTGACAGAGCGGCTTTGGTGGGCACTTGGCATCCAGCCAGGGTCAACCCGGCACAGAGACCTAACAGAATTTTTAGTTTCAAATTGGAATTTAATAATTTGTAGCATGTGCCATAGAAACATACCCTGGAATCCCCTGATTTCAGTTGTCGAGATGTTTCAGAGGAGCTACCAGAAGCCCTGAAAGGACAAAGCAGAGCATAATTATGAAGGTTTTCCCTCTTGAATAACCATAGAGGTAATAATATTTTTTTTTAAAAGTAGTACAATAGATCATTTTGTCTCTTGTATTGTCAAAGTTGGAGTGGGTTCATACATTGTCATTTGCAGTACTTATCCAGATTAATTTTAGATGGCTCAAGGAGCTGCATTTTACTACCATATATGCCCAGAGCTACAGACACGGGGTTATTTCAGTTGTTTTTTCTTAACTGGGAGGTATCTTAAATGGATTATCAGGACATATGGGCTGACTGAGAACACTTTGACAACTAATTATGGCTCATATGGCCTGACAGTGTGGAGGAACTGTATGACAATGGTTTTAGACCTTGAAATAAAACTTTTACCTTTGACAACTCAGAAGAAAGACTCAAAAGCTAGAAATGAAAGAAAATGGTCAGGCTTGGGGGTTAATTTTCCCCTCATTAATTTTTCTGTATTATCTAAGCATAAGAACTAAAAAGAACAGCTGACTGCCTGAAATGCTCTGTAGGCTGAGCTCAAATGGAGTTTATTTTTATCTCTTTGGTGGTATCATACTGTCTTTATTTTACCTACATTTTTAACACTGTGATACCGACGATCTTTACTGATGGTTCCTTTCATATTTTAAGGAATGAGATATGTAACTGCCTGGAAAGACCAAACAAGTAATTTAGCTCTTCACAGATTTCATCAATTATGAGAGCCTGGATTTTGCCGTGTATAAACGCTTCAGTTAGGTTGGTTGCCAATAAACGTTGTAAACCTATAGAAACTGACTGAAGGGTGCAATATAGAGAATATATCTGAAAAGTTCTATTTTGCATATGATTGTGGGGTGAGATGTCATGAATATGTATGAGGATGTATTTTGTCATACCAAGGTATTATCCTTAAATCAAATTTTGATTAATTGATGCTGACAAGCCTCTTCCTCCTCCTTGATTTCCAGGTCCTAGCTAGTATTAATGAGTGCAATGCAATTCTAATACTGTGTTTTATAAATATAAGTGTGTCAGTTATGGTTTCGTGCACAGCTTCTTTGTTAACTCAAAAGGTCATGTGTAAAATTCACATGTGCGTGTAAAATTAAAAGAAATTTATTTTTTCCTTGTCAAAGGATGCAGTGAGAGTGATTTAAAAAGCATCCTGGAAAGTGAGACATCATAAACAGAAGGATAACCCTCTGGGAATGTAACTCCGAGAAGCCTGAGAACCTGGTCCACAGATCCTACTGCCACTAAAATTCTGACGACAGGTAGTAAAGCTCAGTGTGAAAGTTGAATTGTATTTGAAATTATTTTTTTTAAAATGAAGTAACAGTAAAACAGTGTATTACTGAACTTAGATAAACCTTCCGCCAGGTGATATTAGAAAGATAAAACTTGTAAAGGGGCTATATATAAATGGAAGCAGCCAGGCAGGTTGGGGGAGTGGCCATAAATTTATGCACACAACTGCATTTTCAACATAATTAGCTGTCTAATTGAGCATTATAATTTAACTGACGCATTTAAACATGTAATTTATTTGAATGCACACTGCTTCTAATCTGTTTATAATGTTTTTACTCTTCAGGATGGTGTCAGACTCTAGAAGATGAAAATATCCTTCTGATGAAAAGAAAAAGCACCAAAAAGAATATATTGAGGAGCCCTGAATGCAAATATGTTTCTGTAATTTCAAATCAGAAGAAGAATATGGAAGCAGAAAAGCCATGCAGATAAAGTTAAGTACTGAGCATAACTGTAAGAGCATCATAATTTTATATACCAGCGATGATGTATTGCACTTCATGTTATCATGTTATCATGCAAAGCTGACTGGTTTAGCTGGCAGCTAGGTAGGAAGGAGATTTTGGTAACTGAGAGGTTTAATGTGCACATCTGTCTGGTCTGGAGGAAAGAAGCATTGCTTTCTTAACGTGATAGATATTGCCAAGAGCTCAGTGTTTATTCAGGGGCAGATTCTGAACCTAAAGTTGTTAGGCTACACTACAAGGTGATCACTGAAATAGTTGTGGGTTTGTTTCTTTTTCCCTTCTGCACTGATCATGCTGGAGTGGTACTGGTGCCTGCTTGCCATTTTGGCTACTGTTTCTGTCTTGCAGTCCTTATAGTAATGCCTCCGGTGTGGCCGGCTCTTTTCCTATCTGAATGGGGGCAAAGGCGTATAACCCCTAGGCTCTGTTAAAATACGCACAGAGTAGCCTGTTGATGGATTGCAGAGAAAGGAGCCAAAAGTCCCTTCATTCATGCTTGCATACTCCCCGGTGTGCCAAAATGTTCACTCCCTAGGTGATAGCTAAACACCTGGACGTTTATTTTCAAGGAAAAAAATGAACCGATGCATATTTGGTTTTGTTCCCAGATTTTTATTTATTTTTTTTTACTTTCAGGCTTTATTTGCTGAACAAAATAGTGGCAGGTTTCCTTTTAACCCAGTAAACTTTTGTACTGTTACACCTCATGATATATTTTGTGGTGCAGAGTTTTGAATCTGCTGCTTCAATTACAGAAACTGCCAACAGACACATGAAAATCCAGAATATAGAGGCTGAAGCATTCCTGCTTTTTAGTTTTGGAATCGCTTTTGCATACTCTGAAAATTTCCCCTTACAAACTAAGTCAGTGATAACTACAGTTATGGAATGCAAGAAAACTGATGCAAAATTTTACTGCTAAGGAAAGAAGAAAAGAGAAGAAAACAACTTTTCAAACCAGAGGTTGTCACAGTTCTTCGCTTTTCTTCCCACCTTTCTGTCTGCTCTCCACCCGCCCAAGTCAGTAGTTATCAGAAGTGAAGAGGAAGTAAATGCAAGGCCATGTGAGAGGAAATAAAAATGTATGGGTCTTTTACCCCAAGGAGTTGGCAGCTTGCTTTCTGACAAGACATACTGTGGTTTCATGTTATTTGAGTGTATGTTACGCTCAGTGTAGCATAAGAGGCAACAGAAGTTCTGCCCCTGCTGTATGTGAGGTGAGGAGTTTTAGCTTCAGTCTTTGCCCTAAAGAACTTAAAATTGCATTTGTATTGTTTGTTTAAATCAAAAGAAAATGTACTGACTAAGCGGATGATACAGTGGACTGTTTGGAGTGGGAAGATTACTTCATTTTCAGATCGAACAAGATGAATTCACTTATTAGGAGATCCTGAAGCTTAGAGAGGCAGGTTTTGTACATCTGGATAGATAAGGCTGGGGTATGATAAGCTCACAAGATAAAATTATAACAGGGTGTGAAAAAAGCTCTCCCAAATCTTGGAGAGACTCATCCATCATGGTGTCTCCACTGTGTTGGTGCATAGGTTCCCAAATAAATGGCTGTATGTGCGTGCTATGCAGCAGCCGATGAAAGGGAACTGTTCCAGGAAAACTGGACTTTGTACCCTTCATGGGAAGATGAAGGGAGAGTTAGGAAGATGGACAGTGGCTTAGAGCATTGTTTCTCATTTCCACTTCTCTGACAGAATAATTGTCAGGAGGTTGAATTTCTATTTTGTCGCCCGGTGTGTTCAGAATAGCTTTTGTCAGGAGAAGCAATATTAGAAATATAATGCGAAATACATTGTATAAATTAAAATTCTTTACTACTTTGACCTTTCGGTCCTTTGCACTGTGCTTCATAGTGATAATCCTCCATTCCGTGAAGATTAGCAAGGCTGTCTGTACAAAGAGGAGAGCCCATCAAAAAACTCCCTACTCTGGCTAACAGGATCTGTTGGCACTTTTTGGTATTCCTACTGTTAGTGCCTCTTCTGTTCTTCCTTGATGATGAATGAGCAATGAAGTATTTCCCATTTGGAAGGGGAGGACCAGTGGAAAGGGACAATCAGTGGAATTACTCCCAAATTACCTGTAATAGAGTAGTTCCTATTTTAATGCTATTGCTCGTTCTTGCTGTAGAGAAAACCAGAAATTCCTGTCCTTGTGCCCTGAGTTGAGTTGACTCTGCGCTGGAGGGAAGCCAATGTGGCAGCCCCCAGAAGGCAACCTGGTACCTGCTCTTTCCTCACTGAGCTTTCTGCTTGGTTGAGCGCTGCTGTGGACACACGAGGCTGGCTCAGCTGGCTGGTGAAGTCCTCCAGCGTGCAAGGCTGGCCTAGCCCGAGGGGCAAGGCAGGGAGTTAAAAAGCTCTGGATTAAACTGCTTTGCTTGGTGCAGTCTTACCGGAGCTATCTGGGATAACGCTGGGTACCTGGATCAGAGAGTGAATCCTGCATTTATTACTGAGATTTGGGCATCCATTGCCCCCTGGAAAGGGGCATGGAGGAATACAGAAAAATAAGAGGAAATTCTGAATGGCTCCTACTTTAGCTCAGAATTGAGAGAGGTGTGCTTTAAGTGGGAGAAAAGATGAGAAATAAAGATGAAAAATGAAAAGAAAGCAACAACTAATGGCAAGATATCCCTCAGGTACCAAACTCATTACTGTATGTCTGAGGAGGTGCCTTTAAATCTATGTTGTTTTCAGAAAACCGAATTGGGATATTTTCCCTAGTTTCTCTAAAAGGGTTTAATAAATTGAAGTTAATTAATTATTAATAAAAAATATACTCAGATGATTAGCATGATCTCTCTGCTTAGACTATACTGCTGTCCAAATAAGCATTTATTCCAAATTTTTTTTTTTTTTAAATGAAGAATAAATAAAAGCCTGCACTCTGTAACCTGAATGGAAATTGATACAGGAGCAGGTCAATTTTCCCCTGACTTAAATTTCGGTGGTACTTTGACCTATTCTGCAGTAAGTGTTCATCTGATTTATGGCGCAGCATCTTTCTGTGCTCCCTCTCTGAGCCTTCCGTATGCAGAAGGAGTACCTTTTACAGGGAGCTAGTGTGCTACTTCAAAACGACCATAGTTAACTTCATGCACTGTTTTTACTTGAGTACAATTTGTACTGTGACTCATAAAGCCGATGGGGTACCCTGTAATGGAGATACCCGTACACAGGGTTGTATACTTAAGGGGAAGGTCCCTTCTGCGTGTGGCAGGTCAGGCAGTGGGCAGGATTTGCCTTTGCTATAGATGGCTGTCTATATACGTTTTCTACTCTATGTATGGGCTCCAATTTCAACAGTGTGTGTGTGAGTGAGAGAAGTGGGAGTCTTGAGTCCCATTGAACCCCTCTCTGCCACCCTCCCTGCAGCGAGAGGCCTGGACCTTCTGGAAAAGCGGGAGTAATCCTGCTTCTATCAATTTATTTTAAGGCAGGAGCCCTCCAGGTGTGCTCTTACGCAGTCTTCTCAACTCTTCTCCTTGAAGTGCAAGTCAGATAATAACAAAGAAGAATAAAACACTCTAGTTAGTGTCCGTTTTGTTGTAACAGAGCCTACGATAAGAGCAGAGGCGTTTGGTAGAAGAGCTTTCTCTCTCAATCTTTGGACTAGAGTAAATATGGGAGGGACATGGGCTAGAACTGGTGCATTATATACAAAGGGGGTTAGGCTGTTGGCTGTAAGCTTATATGTGAAGCATATACTTTTTGTTGTCCTGGAGACTTGATTTCCAAGGCTCTGGATAACCTGTCCCTCCCTGCAAATGTGGCGAGGGGGAAGAGGGCAGATTTTTGACCTGGTAGCTGTTTGGCACAAAAATTTAAGTCTAGAGTAGATGAGACAGAGAGACCCTCTCATCATGCCCTCGCACTGCATGCCTCCTGTACATTGGCTTCATAATCTTCTTACTAAATATCACAATACATGGTAAAATTACTACGTTTGAATAGGCAGCATCTCTGAAGAATGCATTGGAATGTGGAAAAGAGGAACTTTGCTTTCAAAGAAGAACCAGAGGCTGACCTCAGCACTAAGATGCTCCTTTCTATTGAAATGTAGGAATAATATATGGAGCTGCATTGGTACAAACTGCTGAGGCGCCTTGGCGGAGCTCCAAACGAGTGCCCTTTCTGATGGAATTTTTAATACTTCAAGAAGACATAGTGTGTGCATTTAGATGCCAATAAAATGATTCCCTGTAGGATCCATAGGCTACATTTCAATGCTAAATTATGATGGCAGTGCGGATGATTGACCACCACTCACCAGTGAAGCATTTCTGCACACACGTGCTTTTGCTTTTCTGCAGTTTAATCCCTTCTTGTGGAAAACTCTGTCACCACTTCAACCCTTAATTGAGATGCTTCTGTCCATCTCTCTTAATGCACATGTTGTGCCATTGCTGCTGATGCTAAAGCAGCCCTAACCACCCAGCAGTTTATTGACTGGAGCCTGACCTTATCACATTCATGACCTGCAAGAGGCTGCAGCCAAGACTTGTTTGGTCTCCAGACAAAAAAAGCTATATTAAATGAACCAAAAGAGAAATCCATAGATGCAACTGTTGCTGCATCTGGCAATTGAGAGAGGAATGAGAAGGGAACTAAAAATCCCATTACAATTATTCTTGGGTAAGAGAGTAGTTTTCTGTTTTAGAAAAATCAAATAGCTTTGAATGTATGCTCCATCTAGTCTAAGTTATATGCAACAGGAGGGGAATGAGCTTGCTACACCTGACAGAAAAGAAGGGTGACCTTCTGTTAAGGGTGAGAATAAGGAACTGGAGTTCAGATTAAGACAAGTGATCTGCCACATTTCCCCATAGAGCAGTCAGTAAATTAAAACTTTGCTTAAGTTCTTGAAATTCCCCTTTCCAAGATTTTGGATAGAGTGTTTCGGTAACAGAATTCAGTGGCCGAATCTGTCTGTCACACCTGTGAACTGGCATAAGTGTCATTAACCCTTTTTAAAAAAAAAAAAAGTAAGTTTTGATGATTTTTGGAAAAAATAGGATTCACTTAAAGTATAGCGCCTGACAAAGAGAGGAATAAGGCGAATGCCCCAGGATCCTGTTTCTTGTATATGTCATGCTGTATAAATTGTATGAAAATTGTTTTTGTTTTTGTTTTTGGTTTTTTTTGTTTTGTTTGTTTTTTTTGTTTGGTTTTTTTTTTTTTAGAAATCCTAATTTTTTTCAGATGTGCTGATTAATTCTGTTCACATGCCCAGCCTAGCCTGAGACAGCTCAAGTAAAATCCCAATTCCCTGAAGCCGGCAGCAATCTTGCCATTGTGCCAGGTATCTGGCACATGCAGTTTTGATGGAAATTTACCCTGAGGTCTTGACTTCTTGAAAGCCAAGGGGTATCTCGATGTTTGCATCCAAAAGCTGAGAAACAATAACATAGTGACTCTGAGAATTGCTGTCTCATTCTGCTGACAAGAAATGCAAACTCGGAAAACTCAAGAATAATATTTATGTACAGCATTGCTTAGGTTATAATTGCATATGTTCTGAATGTCAAAAATGAGGTGGTATAAAACACAATCATGTTTTCACATACACAGGCCTTCAGTAAGAATTGGCTTGCTCTCATGTGGAGCTTTCTTGCTTGGTACCAGGCGCTAATGATTCTTGTCCACTTAAAAAAAAAAAAAATCATTAAAATATCAAACTGTTCAGCTGAAATAATCAAGCCTTGTGAAAGAAAGCTTTAATGGTGAGAAAAATAGGTGGGATTTCTGAAATCCCGTTTGGGTTTTTTTGTTTGGTTGGTTTTTTTTTCTTTTCCAGTTGAAAATTGGCTGGCAGCTATCAGCAAACTGGGGACAGGGAAACTTTCAGAACTATTTGCCTCCTGAACTGCTATCGTTGTCTGCAGTCTTCTTGGAACCAGATTTCTGTTTGCTGACTGCATAGACATCTTGTTGGAAGCTTTTTACTGAAAATACAAGAAACAACATTTGAATTGCTTTTGGATTTCTTATAGGATTTTGTCTGATTTTTAAAGCTTCTCAGCTGGTTGTGCATTTCATTCCTTCTCATTTTTTCCTCTAAATATCTTCTTTGTATCTAGTACGAAGTGGAATGCAAAATAATTAAGCAAGTAATATGTGAGTCTCTGACTACAAAATAACACTCCCCCTAACATTCCTATTAATTCCATTTTTAACTAAAGCTTTGACCCATAGTAGAGACAATAACAAATTTTTTAGTCATCTTAGAGTTCTGGGTTTGCATTATAACTGAAAAACCTGTCCCAGTCTACTGAGATTTTTGTATACTTCTTCGTGATACTATTCTTTCATTCCCACCTTAGCTCTTGAACTGCTTACAGACACCATCCCCCCCCCCCCCCCCCAATGCTAGTTAAACTATTTATCAACACTACAAAAGGAGCACAAAATTCCCAGTCAAAACTTTTCAATGCCAGATTAGCTACATGAAACAAATAGTTTTAGGTATTTTGCCCTCCATTGACATTTGAAACCAGACTGCTGCCTTCCTACAGGGCTGCCTTCCGAGGCTCACAAACAGCTCGGCTGGGAAAACTCAGTTCAGTTTTCTAAACAACTCTTTCATGGCATGCCACACCACCCACACAAAAGAGTTCGGGGCTTTCCTCGCCTCTTCAGTCTTGCTGTGCTTCCTTTTTTATCCCCACGTCTCCAGTCAGTGTGGCAACGTGTGGCCTGGAGGCTTGGCTTGTGACTCTTTGGATTTGCTCGATGCAATAAACTGATAGACAAATGCCCGGAAGGATTGTCAAGGTATGCTCGCTACACCTAGAAATTAAGGAGTTTTTGTGGGCTTGAGAAGTGGAAACTCAAGTCCAGTCTTGAATTTTAGGTCCTTTGCTTTGCTCTGTGTGTGTTTTGTAGCATTCCTCCGGGGAAATATCAAAATTGTAGCTGCTTTGGAATCAGAGCTACAGCTGTGTCCAGTTATTTGGCACAAACTCTACTAGTGGGGAAAAAATGGAGGTGCCCTCATATTGGGCATGTTCAGCCCTTGAAATGCTGCAGTATCCTTATTCCCCGTGATGCTAGAGTATTTCGTTTGCTGGAGCAGTGCGGTGCAGATGACAGAGAGGTTGTCCCCTGCACGCCGTGAAAGGTCCTGGCAGTGCAGCTGGTCCTGTTCACCAAAGCCCACTGATGACAGCGGGCAACCGGCATGGGGAGCTGACCCCTCGGCTTGTGGCTCAGCTCTTTGTAGGGTGTAGGACTGGGAGGACTCGCAGGCTCGGCCGGCAAGGATTTCTCTTTGAAACAGCAGATAGGGAGTTCAGGGCTGATGGTGAGATTCAAAAGGAAACCATTTCACAGTGATGATCTCGGTTATGCTTTAAAATGTATGTTCAGTAGAAAATGTCTGTGAATTGGGGGAAAAAAAACCCCACCACAACCAGAGAGAAACAATAAAAGGCTGTGCACAATTCCGGCTGCCATTAGAGGTTGAAGGTTTATTTTCAGAGCACCATTTTTAGAAACATTGCTTCAAATAATTTCATTGGTCTAAAGAAAATTGCACCTTATACCTTTCTGTTCTGTTTTCAGAGTGGATTTTTATGGAAGAATAGGGCTGTTCTGAGTGTTGGATGGGTTAAGCCCTGTGCTTTCAGAAGAGCTCTCTGAAAAGACCCTGAGCATCGTGTGTTGTGGTTGCACAGTGATACCACGGTCCTTGCTCTCTGATGAATAATTGAAATGCAAGTGGCTGGTGGGCTACAAAAAATTGGAATGGGATTTGTGAGTATACTGTATAAGGGGGGACAGCATACAGGAATGGGCCTTTTCCAGCTTTGTGCCTCCTTGGGACTGGGCTCAGGTGATGGAGAATTCTCATGAAATTTCCAGAACATAACAAATAATCCCCCAACACCAAATAAGTATTCCCTATCCTGGTGGAAGTGATAATTGGAAGTAAGGCTTGAACTCAAAGTAGAAAAAGTGCTCCTGTTTTGTTTTTTTTGTTGTTGTTGTTTCTTTTTAGTGGATAGCATTGAGAAGCGGTGTACACCCCAATACTCGCTGTGAAGGCTATAAACAGCGTGGTCCCTAGCAAGCTGCCAGTGTTTAGGAAAAAGAATTTTCTGCATCCAGCCTTCCTTAGTTCACTGGGAATTTCATGTGGTCCTAAGCTTTGCATGTGCATTATCCCTATACCGCAGAAGCAGCAAGCACCCTTTTCCCTGCATGGGAGAGTGCCAATAGCAATGTCCAACGGGCAAGCATGCATTCTTCTGGCTAGTGGTCAAACGAAATTTGAAAGCCATTATAGTGTCCAGTGTTTTTACTGACTAGCTGATGCAGACAGCTGGGAGCTGCCTTGGGATCGTCTGGGAGGTTACTGAGCTTTTGGTTTGATCTTGGAACCATCTTCCTGTATAAATAAAGGGTAAGCATTAGTTAAGAATGATTACCTTAAAGCGCTAGATGTTTTAAGATGTCATGTGTTTCTTCACTAAACGGCCTTTGAAAATTAAAATAAAGGTCATCAGCCCAACCCAGTTCTGTGGTTAATGCTTTTTCCTGGTTTGATTTGATCTAGTTACTTACTTCAGGCGTTCATACTTTTATTGGGGGGCAGCCTATGGAACGCACACCAGGGGAAAACAGCCCTGCATAGCACACCCGCCTACTCATGGCTCTGCATGCAAGTGGCGCCGTGAAAATCATCTCGGTTTGGACGGTGCAGTGACCAGAGGAGGTCCTGCCCGCAGGTTCTCCATAGTTCTGCACCAGCTGCCTGTGGCACCTGCTGGAGGGGCGATCGCTTCCCCGAAAGGCCGGGCACGTGGTGTGGTGAGGAGAGGAGCCAGGGGGTGGCCGCTGCCGCGCGTGTCGGCACTTGGAGGGAGAAATAGGGATGCACTCAGAAAACAGGCAAAAGTGCCACCAGTATGCAGTCAAAAGCTACAATCGCTTTGGTTTTTACCTGTGTGCGTTTAAGCCAGATAAGCTTTTTTTATGCCTTCTTTTATCTCGGTGCAAATTATTACAAGTGAGTTATAACTGAAAATACGAGGCTTTAAAAACACTGAAGTTTTACAGCTGCAGGGTGTTGATACTCCAGGATCTCCTCTTTCTCACATAAAATTGAAAGCACGATAGAGCTTTGAGCTCAGTGCCTGCTTTTCAAATGATAAAATGTTTTAACTGCTATCTTTTTTTTTTTTTCCCCCTTCCATCCTAGTTCCTAATTAAGCAGTAACTGTAAGAGCAGTAACTGCAGCAATCATTTCTCTTTGCACTGATCTAATCTGAAGCCACGAGCAGCTGCAATAGTTACGCTACGAAGGATTTTTCTCCTTTGGCATATATTGCCCAGGCTGTCCCTCGGTTAGGTTACAAGTGCTTGAAGGCTATTGATTTTCTCTCTGCTTTATGAGAATGCTCCTCTTTTTAACAGTTTAATTTCTCAGGTTTGGATTGGAACGATCAGGTCAGGGAACAAAAGTCTTTATGCATTCGAATACCTGTTTCTCTGGTCAGGGAAATCTCTATGATAACATAACCCCCCCCTCCTTTCTGATCCCTGAGCCGCTGGGGATCCCGTGCTCTGGGGTCTTGTCCTCCTCCTGCCAGATGGCACAGGCGAGGTGGCCGTGGATGTTAATAATGTTTTTAAGGGGAAGTGTCGTTGCGGCGTTGCTTGCTGACATGCCAGGAACACGCTGCATGTATGAAAATTACTGTACTGTGGAAATCACCCGGGGTTCTCATTAGCTCGATTTGGGTGTGTTGCTAGGCAACTCGGGGTAACGAGGGGGTTGTATGTATTCTTTAAGTAGGTACCAGACCCTAGAGAGATTTCCAGGTAAGTAACATAGAGGCAAGAGAGGCTGACTGGCTGCGACACAAGAAGTTAAGCCCCGCAAACTTAACTTTCATTAAGAGGAGTTTTTCGAGAAAGAAATTGGATTAGACCCAGGGCTGACGTATCCTGTTTGATTTCTTTTCCCCTTGCGCTCTGATGAGCTTTGTGTTTAGGCAGGCTTTTGTTTCTGGCTCCGAGTTGCTTTACAAAAAAATTTGGGAGTGTGTCTCGGGGTGTCTTGGGTGATGTGCTTAGCTTGATTGGCTGGGTTTGCTCGCGAGCGCTTTGTTCTTCCCACCACCCTCAGGTCAGTTGTGCAACATGCCCCTACCGTTTAAAAAGAGGAGGGAAAAAAAAAAAAAAAAGAAATGCTGAGTAATGCCAGAGGTTTCTCAAATGGCTGATGCAAACCTGGAGAATTTGCATCATCATTCAGCTGTAGTAACTTGGTATGACAAGAGCTTAAATACAAGTCCACGCGGAAGCTGAGCTGGTTTCCAATGATAGGGCAGTACCAGCTCGCAGCGTGAAAGCGCAGGTGTTCCCCAGCAGCGCTTGGATCACACTAAAGGCTCAAAACCACTTTAGGAGCTTGCTACCTGCGCGTAGGAGCAGCTGGAAAGATAAGTAGAGGGCAGAGGAAGAGACTGAGAAGTTGGCTACACAGAGAGGGGGGGAAAAAAAAAAACAACAAAACCACTTTGAGTTTCTGCTGCGAACTTTTCTGCCTGCGCTTGCTGACGGTGTGCTGGTGGCACTGTAGCATGTTTAGGAAAGCTGCTGTAACCACGGTCTCTAATGGAAACTACTTGCAGGGGCAAGCTAATGGCAGGTTGCCCTCTATGGACAGCGGAGAGCCAGCCCGGGAGGGAAAAGTCGTGCTGAAGAAGAAAGTGACACTTTTGAGGGGGATATCCATCATAATTGGCACCATCATCGGAGCTGGCATCTTCATCTCTCCCAAAGGCATCCTGAAGAACACGGGCAGCGTGGGCATGTCCTTGACTGTCTGGACAGCGTGTGGGATCCTCTCGCTCTTTGGTAAGTCCCTTAAAAGTCTTTAATTGGTCCAGAGGGGCGGCCGGTGGATTATCGCTGTTATTTGCCTGATTTTGCCATTGGATAGCAAGGCACGGTGCGGAGCTCGAGGGCCAATAGGGCTACAGGAGGGTTTTGCTGCATGATAGGTTGTGCGGAGGGCACAGAGGTACGCAGCCCCTCTCCCCCCGGCGCCTGGTCGGTAACGATCGGAAGCGTAAATTAATGTTTCCTATGGGTCCCTGAAGGGACAGGAAAAGTAAATGTCCGTTTTATGCCACACAATGTGCTGTACGTATAAGGTTTTTCTTCTGGCTGTAAGAAGTCGTTTACAGCTTGCCTGTAAGGCTCCCGGCAGCTGGGGATGCGGGTCACTCTGCTCGAATACCGGCGAAATGTTTAGACGGCTCAACTTAGTTCCCTAGAGCAAGGTCGGAGAGGAATAATTCCAGCTGGACGTAAGCTATATTGGCTCGAAAGCTAGCAAAATAGTAACACTAATAACCCCTCTCCTCAGTCGTGTGTTATTGCTCTTGGGTCCTCGCTCGCGATGTCGCTTTGAGAGATTGTGCTGCAAGAAAGTGTGTGATGGAAAACAAATTTGTAATGCGAGTTTTATTGCTGGCCTGCCTATTGTGACGGTTTTTACTGATTTTTGAAGAGTGGTCAATTCTGAAGAACGCCGATTTATTTGTTGTGGACACAAAGCCCCCATTCAGAGGGGAAAACCCCACCCTGGCCTCGGCGGGACAGAGGGTCGATTGACCTACTTAATGAGTTAATCTCCAATAAGCTGAAGAGCTAACATGAATATTGGCTTTATTTAAAACAGAAAAGACTTGTTTTCTGGCAGGAGGTAAAGAGGACAAACACAGAGTAACACGTGTCTGCTTAGTGGGTGGAACATGCAAATGCCACCCTGTGTAAACTGGCTCTGAGCTTAAAAGAAACATGGCCTGTTTATGGGCTAAGCACACCCAAGCCAAACAGACAGTGCAAGCAGGTTAAGACCCATTCTGGTCAGATGTTAAATGTATTGGTACAATGTGCGGCATAATCTGTTGTACAAACATGGAAGTTCTGCCTGTAACCAAAATTCCCCTGTAAAGAAAGACCTCGGCTGCAATTTGTAACCTCGTCAGAAGACCTTGGTCTTTAGATTTAGTCAAAACAGAATTTGCTTAAGCGTTGCATTTTTGGCTTTAATAGTAGTAATCTTCTGGCTGTGAAATAAAGTCTGTAAAAAAAAAAAAAAAAAATCTTTTATCAGGTGGGTTTTCTAGGTCATTTTCCAGATCTCAAGATCTGAAGAACTGTGTAATTTGGCCCAGCAAGAGATAGTCTCTCTTTCTCTGAATGGACCCGTTACAGTTATTTTTTCATATTTCTCATGCCAAGGGTTGTTTTAATTCCCTGCATGACTTAATTATAGTAAAATCCCATGCAAAGATCACTTCAGGTGTTGCTAAGGCTGGGTGTATAACGTATTGAATCACAATTTTGTTTCATCTTGAACCTCAACAGAAGAGGCTGGCAAAAGAAAACGTATCAATAGCTTTTTTTTTTTTTTTTAAATGTGGCTATAAGAATCCCTTTAAGTACGTTTTCAGGTAAGCTGTAGAATAGCAGATAAAACCTGCCACATTTTTGCATAAACCCCAAACAAAGCAAATGACCAAGGATGGAATTTGTCATAACGTGGTACAGCTTTAATGGGCTCATACACGTTATGTGGTTTTGACAACTGGAGTTTTCATCTTAAGCGAGTTCATATACGTTGCTGGTCTCAACTCTATGCGATGTGGTGTTTACAAACTTTATTACCGTTTTCATCTGGCTTCTCACACTCTCCTAAAAGGGCTGCCTATGTTTATTGGATGGGATACACTTCTCTACGGATGCGGTCCACCCGTGGAGCTGAGAATCCACTGGCTTTGTGACCGGGTGATGGCTCATTAAGCAACAGTAGCAGGTGGTGCCCGGGTGAAGAAGGCTTCGTGCAGGGTCCTCGTAGTTGCAGCATGCTGTTGCCTGCTCTGAAGTGGCAGACGTCCCGGGTCGCGCCGGCAGCAGCCTTGGGGAACTCTCCGAGAGCTGCTGCTTGCCGGGAATGCTGCTAGCACTTGCTCCAAAGGGGCCTGAAACACTTCAGCATGAATGAATGCAGCAACGCGATGAGGAGCTGGGTTTTATTTTAGTCAGTGTAAATGAGTGAAAGGAGGAAATGAGACTCCTTCTACGAAAACGTGAAGTGGTCTGTATCTAGGGCAATGCAGAAATGAACGGCGCTTTCGTTGCACTAGCAGGACGCAACAACACTGTACCAGTGTTGAAAAGCCAGGGCTAAGCCCTGAATTTTTTATATAAGGTGCTGGGAGTGCTTTTGAGGAAAATTTTTAATCTGCATTTCCCGCTTCCATATTTTGGCTGGCCGATTGCTTCGCCTGTGGCTGGGGAGGGGGAATACAATTTTTCAGGCTTTTCTCCAGAGGCTGAGCAGGGCGTCTCTGAGGCTGAAAGGGGGTGATCAGCACTGGATAATGAGAAAATCCGTGGGAAGGCTTTCACTTGGCCGGGAGGTCAGGCTGGCTGGGGAGGCGGGGTGGGTGGTGTGCCACAGTGGTTGGTTTGTCCTTCACGAGATATGGATGAGTAATGAAATGTGTTGATAGCAAATAGTTTGTTCAGCGCCTTACACGTGAATGTAACTGGGTATACGTACAGTTTGGTTAATTCCAGGTCTAGCTGAATGAACTAAAACTTACACAATTGTTTGATAAAAAAGATTAAAATATATCAAAAGTAGTTGTGATACCACAGCAGCTCCCTTGTTGAGCTTATAAATGCTTTGAAAGGTATTTTTGGGTCTCTCTCGTGATATCACAGTTTAATTCCCACAGGTGCCCTCTGCTATGCTGAACTAGGAACATGCATTAAGAAATCCGGTGGTCACTACACCTATATTCTGGAGGCCTTTGGCCCGTTACCTGCGTTTGTGAGAGTCTGGGTTGAATTACTCATTATTCGGTAAGTGTATTGTGGCTTTTCTGTGTTTCTTTCTGATGGCAATACGTTTTTTAGTTGTAAAGACTGAATATGTGATGTGCAAAGCAAATTAAATATATCTTGATCAATGAGCTGTGGTTTTTTTAGTGTGGTTGCTTCAGAGAATTTAACAATGTTCTTTTGCTCTCAGCATTGAAACATCCAAAAAGACACATGTGCATGTATGGGGGGGGAGGAAATACAGGTTCTAAAAAAAACCTGCCTGCCATACAAATTCAGCTACTTGCTTTAATTTTGCTAAGCTTACTGTATCCATTACTGTCCCTAATAATGCTAATACCCATGCCTATATAGAGTATAGTGGAAGAGGGAAGTCAACTTTACATTTTTCTCAGTCTTGGTACAAGCTTTTGCAGTGGTTGCTGTTGTCGGTGGATACAGGAATAATTCTTGGTGAAGATGTTGCCCGGTAGTTTTCAGATTCGGAGGCACCATGTGTTCTTTATATGTCAGTTCAGGTCCCCATTTTTTATTTTTGTGGGGTGTCGGAGAACTTAACTCTTGATTACTATGAAAAGCACTAACGGACCAAATAAAGCAACATTAAGTCCTTCTATATCTAAAATGTCTGAAGTATTTTTTTGGTGTGTAAGCCTGTGGCTCGTGACGCCCTTGACATTGTATAGGTGAATTACAATATGAAGATGCCAAATCATTGATATAAAGATCCATTTACATTATGAAAATGTATGTGATACGTTTCAAACTCAAATGTGGCCCTATTGAATTTTAATTTTTTTAATTTTTTTTTTTTTTTTTTTTTTTTACAGTATTGCTGGGGAGCTTGTTACATGTAGAACAGGGGAACTGACTTATGCAAAATGATTTCGGGAATGCTCCGTTCCTGCCTCAGGCTAGTTAGTGCTCCTTTCCCTCCTCTTCCGCAATCAGCAAATTAGTCAGAAAAGCACAAGCCTCGTGTCAAATCACAACTATGTTTACATATTATTGACAAGTTCTAGCATAGACTGTTGAGTTTAAAAGCACTGACAGTGCTGAGTCATTATGAATCCATAAACTCTTATCTTGCTTCCGGACGAAATCATTGTGTGTGTAAGATGGTCCCCTTACATCCTCCCTACCCATACGTAACCTTTGAATCAACTGCATCGTTTCCATCCAGCATGGTGAAAGAGCAGATGTCTTAACCGTATGAACTTTTTGCCGAAACGGAAAACCAGAGAGAAGAAAGAGGTCTGTGTTTTTGTGGTGAGAAACATGTGTTGTGAACGCAGCAATATCATTGCACATCCCAGAATCAACAGAAGAGAGTGTTAGGCATCCCCTTCTTATCCTGCACCTTACTAGGCAGGGGGGCCTTATTAACCTAGGCACAAATACCCACAAGAAACAGGGCTTCTTAAATTCCTCTCCTCGCAAAATTATTATGTTTTTACATATGACAGTGTCCCAGGAGTGTCATGAAAACACTCTTACTCATCGTGATCTGCTCCACACCCAGAAAACAATCATCTTGCATGGGAAGGAACATCAGTGGAGTCTTTAATCATCAAATCTGAGAGGCAGCGAGGGAGCCGTACTTGTTATAACTTGCGATGATCAGAGCAGCACTGCCAAAACTCTGTGTAGACTTTTATATCCGACTCCTGTATCGGTAAACTAATTGGATGCTGCTATCAAAGAAGTTGAGACCTAATATATACCTAGTCTTTTTTTCGGTAGGTGAAGTTGCACACACACTTCTCAGCTAAGCCGTTTCTTCCTCTGAAAGGAGGCCAGGATTATCACACCCACAGGCTGGTGCAGCAGCCGCAACCAAAATAAACATTTCCTTTTCTCGTGTATCTTTTCAGCCACTATTTTACAGTCTAGGACACACTTAAACTCTGCCCACATACTGATTAAACGGTGCCAGCATCACCTGCTGTTTAAAAGTGCCTTACAGTGCATTGCTCCTCAGCCAGTAGAAGTAGCAACTTTTTTCCTCCCCAAAAGTCAGGTTGCGAGTATATTACATACATTTAAATAAATAAAACCCCAAACCAACAAAAATTTTCAAACAAGTGAAGACGGGTGTGTGAATGCATTGTCTGTAGTGTTTAACGATGGTGGTTGCTAAACACAGGTAAGGTGAGAGCGTGCTGCCAGGGAAGTGATTTACTCACCCGTGGTGCGTGCTGGGGCACCAGACCTCCTCCTTTCCTGGTGGCTTTTTGTGCTCCTTGCTCTTCCATGAAAGCTGCTGATCCGCTGCTTTCTGTCCTCTCCTCAGCATGCAGCTATCAGGGGGCTGCCAGTCTGTCCTTAGGATTGTAGTCAAAAGGAAGATGCCCCATTCCTTCAACCTCTCCCTCCATTGATTGACAATGTTGCCAGTAGCATCCCCCCCCAGACGTGGGTCTAGGAGACAGACAGCTAGTTATCATAGGTGTAATTTAGCAGCTCTGTTTTTAAAAACATAGTGGTGTGGATAGCAACAACTGCCTCTTTAAAAAGGCCTTTCTTAAAATGGGAGGGAAAAATCTAAGTTCTGGAAAAAGGAGCTGGGACCAAGGAAAAAAGTCTGGGAAAGCTCCAAAGATCTTGCCTTTCATCTGACCTAGGACACTTCAATCTACTTTTGGCAGGCTGCAGTATTTAAAAGCCAGAATCTTGGTGATCTTCTCACCTAAATTAGAAATATTGCGCCGAGGTGAAGTCAGTAAATGTATGCATAAATCCAGCACAGAGGATGTTCGGTCCCTGCGCGAAGGCAAAAGTTGGTTGGCCGGTGAAAGGAAGAGTCCTCACGTGTGGGGGACGTGCAAGCCGTTGCCCTTGCTTGCCCACGCAGAAACTTTCTGAGGAAGGTACTTCTGTTCGGAGCCCCTCTGCGGTCTGGTCCGACACAACATGTGACACTGTGGTTGAGTCATGACGCAAAGAAAGTGGGTTTTGTTCTCAGGGCGAAAGTCTCTTGCAGAAAATTCCTTTATCATTCAATGGAGAATAAAAACTTCTCTGCAGAACTTTTACACTGTTCCATAACATTTTTAAGCAACTATATTTTTATTCAAATTCTGTAAGGTGAGGCATTGTTTTATTAAATGCTGTAGATTTTTTTTTTCCCACAATAAATTTTCATGGAGGCTTATTTAACTCAGAAATCCTTGGAGGCAGAATTGAGTGTGATGAAGCACAGGTGCCACCAGCTCTCCTAAGAAAGGGGAATGTCCTCGCAAACCAAACGTGAACAGCCCACTGGAACTGGAACATGCAGCCAGTGTCTGATCTGAGGCCTAGGGTAATTTGCTGTTAATATGTGTCAGTGCGAAGGCTTCTGGCAAATATTTAGCTTGTCTCAAAGAGTGAAGCTGTAGGAATGTTATAAGTATTTCAAATTTGTAAATGCAGCAATTGCATGCCTGCCTTTCTCCACATTTCTCTGTTTCATGGTAGGTGCTTTCTGTACTTCCAGGATTTTTTGCTCTCACTTGCAGTGCTAGGAAGTCGTAAGTCAATAAAAGGAACAAGCTGTTTGCATTTTAGGAAGTCTCATTTTCATTCATTTTTTTTGCATTGTCTCAGATTTTAACAACAGACTTGGGTTGATTTTGAATACTCAGTAAAGCAGAATTCTCAGCTTGGTTGAAATTAATTTGCTTGTGCCTCTGAGGGGTGAGAGATACCTGGCTGCTAAAATTCAGTCCTCAACAACTTTTACTCGGGGTTTTGCCCATGTAATCTAATTCCGGCCATGTTCACTTCAAGCAAGCGAATGGAGATTTCTCTTGCTACCTTTCCTTTCTGTTTATGGCTGCTTTGCAACATGGAAGTTGTAAGAGCAATCCTGGTAAGAAGCATTGCTATGAAGATCAGAACTGCTGAGCAAAGCTAAGCTGCTCGTGGTTTCCTGCGACAGTCAGAAACCGTGGTACGGGGCAGCACAGTTAGAAGCAGGCACCAAAATTAAGTACGGTTCACAGTTCTGTGACAGTAAAAGTTACAGCATGATCCCGTAAGAATATTGTCTATGTCCTTCTGCAGATTAATTTTGTGATTTTTGTTGCTGTTTTTACTCTAGCCCTGCTGCCACAGCAGTGATATCGCTGGCATTTGGACGTTACATTTTGGAACCTTTCTTTATGCAGTGTGAAATCCCAGAACTTGCGATTAAACTTATTACAGCTGTTGGCATCAGTAAGTATCCAATTTTAGGTTTCAAGGAAGGGTAAAAATGATGTAAATTGAAGACAAAATAAGCAATTGCACACTGAACAGATAGTTGGTTGATGTGAATCATTACGAAATGACTATGTGTCTGATGTCAAGGGCATCAGTGTGACTTTTTGCCTGGGTATGTGTGTTTGTGAGCATACGCCGTAGTAAAAAGAATAGGAGACTTTATTAATGGCAGGGAAAATCTATTGCCAAGGCTGATTCTGTTGCCACTTGAATTAATGGCAGAACTCTCATTACTTTTGTGGAAGCAATTTCAGTCCCTAAGAGATGGTGAGCCACTGCCAGAGATATGGAAGAATGATTACCTGATTTTAAGTGCTTTGCTCTACCTCTGTTTTAGGAGGCAATCGGGTGCCAAGTATGATGCCATGAAGAAATGTAGTTCTCTTGAGTGGAGCACAGGCAACATGAGATCATCTTCCCTAGCCTCCCACTCTGTCCGTCATAGCGATAAAATTTATTGAGGCTCTTGTGGTTCAGGAAGCAGGAACCCAATGGATGACTTTGGGAGCAGGGCGTACAGCTTGGTGAAGAAGCATGTCTGTTACCAGCATCTTGTCTAATTCTTGCAACTTTGCAATTAATGTAAAAGGGCTACAGAGAACCAACAGAAGTGGAAGGAGGGAGGCTGCCCTGAGACCAGGAACTTGACAGCATACCTGGGCTGGTGCAGGAGGCTGCCTGGAACGGAGAGGCACAAAGCGTGATGCGAAGGGGACGCTGGAGCCATGTGCCTCTGGTGCTGGAGGCTCCTTTCCAGTTCTGTCCGGCCGCTGGTGATGATGCTCCCGGCGCACGTGTGCCCGCGTCCGCATTCAGCTGCGCTGGGAGGAGAGCGCAGGGTAGACCTGAGTAATTAGTAACAGATTGCTCCTTTCAATTTGGTCAGTGCACATGTCGGAAACAAAAGGACCGGAAAAAGGAATTAAGATGTGCAAAATGATCAAAGGCACACAGGAGACCCCTTCAGTTTTGCACAATAATAGGTTCAGTTGCCTTTTTCTTTCTTCGGGGTGGGGAGTTCAATTGATGCTGAAATTTCCAGTCCCCAGGTTACTGTGGCTTTTTATAGGAGCTCTCTTGCTAAGAATTCCCTTCTGCCAGGAGTGTTAAAAAAATCCCTATGTGACCGCATTTCTTTCTAACTTAATTATGCACAAACTATAGGTTTCACAGGAATAATTGAATTAAGGGCTTGAATTTTGAGGTCAATGACTTTTTATAGCTACATCTGTCTAAAATATTTCAGTGCAAGATAAGGGTGAAACAGATGTTCAGTAACTTCAAGGTCACAGAGACAGAAGGAATGTTAAGTGAGGGCTCCATCAAAGCATTTTGTTAAGTGCATGCGATTCAAGCACAATACGAGAACGATTTGAAATAGGTTTTTATTGCTTTTAATTTAATTGAAAATCTGTGTGATAAGCCAGGGTTTTGCAAAGTAATTAAACAAAGAAGTAGCGTTGCAGGGGGGGTGGAGTTACACTGAAATAATTACAGCCTAAAGGGAGAGAGGGGTTCACAGCAGGCTGCTCCTACGGTAAGCATGGGTCTGTGCAGCGCAGGTAGGATGAGCTGTTGTTTTGCTGAAAAGAAGGGATTCTTGTAGAAAGTTTGTAATGGTGAATGGGACAACGCTGAGGAAAACAGCGGTGTGTCAGGCTGAGGCTTTATCTTCGTTCTTTGCAGGATGCTCTACAGCGGAGTTTCATTTCTAGTAGTTTTTGATCATGTGCTACACTTGACAGCCGGCTGAGTATGAGCCAGCAGTGTGCCCCAGGTGGCCAAGAAGGCCAACAGCATCCTGGCTTGTAACAGGAATAGTGTGGCCAGCAGGACCAGGGGAGTCATCCTCCCCCTGTACTGGGCACTGGTGAGGCCACACCTTGAATCCTGTGTTCAGTTTTGGGCCCCTCACTACAAGAAAGATGTTGCATTGCTGGAGCATGTCCAGAGGAGAGCAAGGAAGCTGGTGAGGGCTCTGGAGCCCAAGGCTGATGGGGAGCGGCTGAGGGCACTGGGGGTGTTCAGCCTGGAGAAGAGGAGGCTGAGGGGAGACCTTATCGTCCTCTGCGACTGTCTGACAGGAGGGGGGAGTGAAGTGGGGGTCGGCCTCTTCTCCCTG